>SPJY01035201.1:0-14274 GCA_005191435.1 Raddia distichophylla | reverse complement strand
TGCGGTGGATTCAGGACCAATTCTCCTTATATAGCCATTGCTTGTATGATGTAATTCGAATTTTTATTATTTAATCTTCGGTTCTCTAAAACCATAAACCGTTTACTTCCACCGACACAACGAACTAATCATTGTTTCAAATTTTATCATTGTTTACTTATTTTTAGTTTTCGTACTTAATTTAACAGAGTGAACAAAATCAAAGAATAACACGTACCGAACACTAGAGTCATGTACAACTTGTTCAAATTTTACAAAAAATTTATCAATCACGTTCCATGTAGTTTCTCTAATTTTGTCCCAATATATTATTTTTCTGCTAATAATTAATGCAAATATAATGTTTGTAACAATATTAGTGCAGTCGCTTTATAATTGACATGAAATGTTAAAATATCAGGCTGACTAACTGTAATACGCAGTTTAATTAAATAAGTTTTCGGCGGGAAAATTTAAGCCGTTGCCTCGGAGTCAGCGAACGGCTGCGTCGCAGCAGAGCAACGCGCCGGCGAGCGGGACGGAGCAGCCTGGCCACGTGGCGCGGCGAGACGGCTTCCGCCACCCGGGGTGGCCGAAACAGGTGGCTTTAGCCACCTCGCACGGCGGAAGCCGCTTATATTTTCCACAATTCCGTCGAATGTAGCATACTTTCGCAATTTTCATTTAAATGTGTATTAATCAACCAATTTTTCCTAAAATAGAACGTATATATATTTTGGCACAGAAATAAATAAAAAAATCAAGAACAAATGCGAGAACAAATATTTAGTTCAGCATGTGCCAAAACAAGATCAGCTGTGTGGAATAACTCCGTGATCAAAAATTCAAAATTAAGAACTGTAGTTTTCAAGTAGACTAAGTATAATATATACATGAGTAACATGATGTGACAGTGACAGACAGCGAAAGCTAGCTCGGTACGTACACTTGTTCACCAGAATAAGGAAAAATCCGCGCGGGAGGGAGCACAGCACAGCACAGCAGCAGCGCCGGTACGCACGGGAGGAAGCACCTGGACACGTGACGAGCGCCGGCGCCTTCCGCCGTGGGGGGTGGCTGAAGCCACTGGCTTTAGCCACCCGGGATGGCGGAAGCCACCCGGGATGGCGGAAGCCGGCTCTAGCCGTCTCAGGTGGCGGAAACCATGTATATTTCGTGTATATTCATTCCCTGTGGCTTAGATTCCCAATTTGTATTTAAATGTGTATTATTAAACCAATTTTTTCGTCATATTTAAGCTGTTGCTCCTTCACTCTCGTCTTAGAAGTGAAATGATGGAGATGATGTCCACGTATCTAATGCTGATCCAGATCAGTGAGCAAATTCTGCTAAGGTGCCAAACCAGAATTACTTATTTTTATATTCATTAGCTGTCTTGCCTAATTGTCCTATGAATTCATTTTCTCCTGGTAACTTCCCTACAGGCTACGGATCCATACTGTACATCTTATTTACTATTATGTTGTTCTTGCAACAGTTGGAAGATTCAAAGAAGGTAGAATTATGCAACAAAAAAAGGAAGAAGCTAACGCTATTTGTCTGCTATGTGCACATGAAAGCCTAGAGCTTCATCAGGTTTGCAACCATGCCTATGTGTACTGTGTTCAGTCGCATAGGTAGGTAGTTTCTGTGTGTGTGTGTTTTGACTTACTGTATGCTTTGTTAATGGGCTTGTCTTTGGGTCACACAAACCTAGAATACAGAAGTATCAACATGGTTGTCGCAGTTCCCTTGAGTGCACGTCATGGTTACTGTTAAGTCTGCAATCCGTTGGATTCCAAAGTCAGTTAAGTTGAATAAGTAGAATTTGGCGGATTGGAAGTACTTGTGCTTATCTAACAGCAGGATTCAAGACTGATGGCTCCAGCTGAGCTTACTGATGCTTATCTGGAAGTGAACTACATGCTGTAGAATAGCCTTGTGTTGAGAAGCGGATAGTCACAGCAGCAATGGAAGAAGTATCCTTGATTAGTGTGACAGAATTATTTTGCTAATCATGCTTTGGGGCTAGAGTTTATATGGAATTGGAAGTACTTGTGCTTACAAGATTATTTAAGAGTAAATTGCACTGTAGCCCCCGAAAGTTGGCACCAAGTTTCACTTAGTCCTCGGAAGTTGTAAATTACTTTGCCGGCCCCTCGAAGTTGGCACCGTTTGCACCACAGGTCCTGGACTGTTATATCCCCGTTATATGATGACGTGGCGCTGACGTGGCATTAAAAAGCAGAAAAAAAAATTAAGAATAACATAAAAATTTCAAAAAATCATTAAAAAAAATCATAAAAATCATAAAAAATTCAAAAAATTATGAAAAATCATAAAAAATTCCGAAAAATCATTAAAAAAAAACATAAAGATCATTAAAAATTTCGAAAAACCATTAAAAAATCAGGAAAATCATAAAAACTCAGAAAAAACATTAAAAAGCCAGAGACATCATTAAAAAGCCAGAGACATCATAAAAAACTCAGGAAAATAAAAAAATTCAGAAAATCATATAAAACTCAGGAAAATAATCATAAAAAATTCCGAAAAATCAGAAGAAAAAAAACAGAAAAATCATGAAAAACTCAGAAAAATCATAAAAAATTCCAAAAAAACATTTTAAAAAAACAGGAAAATCATAAAAAATCATAAAAAATTCAGAAAAATCATTAAAAAGTCAGAGACATCATAAAAAACTCAGGAAAATAAAAAAATCAGAAAATCATATAAAACTCAGAAAAATAATCATAAAAAATTCTGAAAAATCAGAAAAAATCATAAAAATCATAAAAAACTCAGAAAAATCATAAAAATTCAGAAAAATCATAAAAAAATTAGAGACATCATAAAAACTCAGAAAAAATAATAATTTTTTTAAAAAAATCATATAAACTCAGAAAAATAATTAAAAAATTCAGAAAATCATAAAAAACTCATAAAAATTCAGAAAATCATAAAAACTCAGAAAAATCATAAAAAATTCAGAAAAATCATTAAAAAAATCAGAAACATCATAAAAAATCAGAAAAATCATAAACATGCCGCATCCTGGCTATCCGTATCCTAATAGCAACATTGCGCTTTATACCTTCTGCATCGATCAAGAGAGGCCGTGCAAGTAGGCTGGTCCCAAAGTTGATTTGTCCTGTAAGGCTGTAATGCATGTATGGTCCTCCTGTACCTAGCTAGCGTAGATGGCTACCACGTTTCGAGTGCTAACATCCATCGATCTCGCCGAATCAAGTGCAATCAGTGCATGCATGTAGCTCGTCAACGCAGGGAGCAGGCGTGTTTAATTATTATTTATGGTTTTTTGAATTTTTTTATGATTTTCTTTTTTTTTATTATTATTTTTCTGAGTTTTTTATGATGTCTCTGAATTTTTTATAATTTTTCTGAATTTTTTATGATTTTTTGGAGTTTTTATGATTTTTTATGTTTTTTCGGAATTTTTTTTTATGATTTTTATGATTTTTTCCTGATTTTTCTGAGTTTTTTTATATTTTTTGATTTTTTATGATTTTTCGGAATGTTTTATGATTTTTATGATTTTTCTATGTTTTTTCTGAATTTTTTATGATTTTTATGATTTTTTTAATGATATTTCTGAATTTTTTAATGATTTTTCTTTTTTTTAGGTTATTCTTATTTTTTTCCCTGCTTTTTAATGCCACGTCAGCGCCACGTCATCATATAACGGGGATATAACGGTCCAGGGCTTATGGTGTAAACGGTGCCAACTTCGAGGGTCCGGCAGAGTAATTTACAACTTCCGGGGGCAACAGTGCAATTTACTCATTATTTAATAGCAGGATTCAAGACTGATGGCTCCAGCTGAGCTTACTGATGCTTATCTGGAAGTGAACTACATGCTGTAGAATAGCCTTGTGTTGAGAAGCGGATAGTCACAGCAGCAATGGAAGAAGTATCCTTGATTAGTGTGACAGAATTATTTTGCTAATCATGCTTTGGGGCTAGAGTTTATATGGAGTTCCATATGCGGTGCCAATCGAGCTGTAGATATTGCTGACAGCAAGTCATTACGAATGTTTATAAAATGGCCCACGATGTAGGTTTGTGGTAATATATGAAATATATCTCATTTCTCATGTAAGTATCACAAAATGCTGAGCAAGCCTAAGTTGGTGAACGCTCCAAAGAAAGTTTGATAAATTTTTTGGACTTTTTTTTGTGTCATGGGGATCACATCTGTCTTGTTATTTTGACATCGTCTCGCAATCTACATATTCTAATGTATCGTGCGGGACCAAAGGGCGGGCCGCGGGCCAACACTTGCATCAAAGCTTACTTCAGATCCTCCTGTTCTACAGTGTGAGCGAAGTTCAAAGCACACAAGGGGCCATGTCTCAAAAGCTTTCAAAAAGGCTATAAATTTTCAACGCAACAATTTCACGTGGAATATCCGTATCTTTTATTGGTTTAAGCCTGTAATTAAACCGGACATCTTCTAGCTTGGATATCGAATTCTGCAATGGTCTCAATGGGTTGTAGGATTCAATGAGCCACATATTTTGTTTACTAGTGCTTCAGAAATTTTAGAACCAGAAAGAAAATTTTCACGAGGAACCGCAGCTTTACAAATTGGCCTCAATTGGGCCTAGAAATTTCACAAATGGTCCGCAGTTAAACCTACATGTTTTATAGCGGTCTATATAGGCCGTAATTGGTCCCGATGTTGCCCTAGAAAATATTTAGAACTGGCCGTTTTTGGGCCAATTTTTTATTCGAATGAAGAGGGGCGTCCTTTTCTTCGTTCATGTTGATCGCCTCCTTCCTCCCACCTCACTGTGTCCTCCCACCCTGATAATGTTGGGCAAGACACACCAGACGTCTGGGAAACTTAGGACCTGTTCTTGTTTGAATTATCTATTTATTTGACTTATTTACTTATTTGACTTTTCTCTTTGAGTTAGTCTCAAAAGTCCGGTCCACTTCGTTTAACTTGTATTTTAAATCTTTTAAGCCTTATTCTTTTTTTTGAAAGAGGGACAGAAGAACTGCCGACCTATTTCATTGATAAACAGGAGAAAATAAAATAAAAACCGTGCGAACACGGGGTACAACCGCAGCGCTCCGCTGCAACCCTGGCCAAAGCCAGACACACCTCTGGCCACCGCCGGGAACACGACCGAAGCCCACTAGGCCAACGGTCGAACAGGGAGAGATACAGGAGAGGGAGAAGGGAAAACACCACCAACACCCACGTAGCGACGAACGACTCCTAAAACAGCAGACCCATCGGAAGCCCATAGCGCGAGGCGGCAAACCACGACGCCTTCAACAAGGTAAACGACAGGAAGAACCTGTCGCCGCCGCAATGCCGATAGGGTTTTCACCAAGAGCACAGGAAGGTTTGAAAGTGATGCCTCCAAGGAGAAAACGACACCAAAGATGACGCCAACACCAGCCCAAAAGGGTAGGGCTTTTGCCCAAGACCAGTCATACTAGCGCATAAGGCAGAGGCCGCCGAAGGCTGAAAGCAACAGAAGAACCGAGCCGCAGGCCAATGACGAAGAGTCAAAAAACACAGACGAACGCCGCTCCTTGACGCGGAAGAGACCGCCCACACCACCCGACCCCTCGGAGAAAGGGAGGGTCAAGACGACGGGGACGGGACCAAGTCAAGAGGCAGAGAACAGTGACGCCGTTAGGGAAAGGTCGCCAGCCAACGCCGCTGGAGAGGGGCCACCCCGCCGAGTGGCTAGCGCACGAGAAGCGAAGGAGGCCAGACGCCATGCCATCTAGACGGCCTGAAACGAGCCCCGTCACCAACAGGGGTCGCCGTAACGCCAAGGATGGGCAATGGTCCACCACGCCACCACGGGAGGTGCTGAGGGGCCGTCGGACACACGCCCCTGGAGCCACCTGCTCCGACCACTTCGGCCAGCCACCGAAGCGGACCCCCCCAAGCGGCCTCCACCGAGACGAGCTCAGGGGGAGGGGGAAGAAGCAGAAGAAGCCGGTGCCAAGCTACGCCGAACTACGAGGCCACCGGACACACATCCCTGGAGCACACCCACTCCAACCTTTCCGGCCAACACATTGCCCAAACCGGGCCTCTTGCCCACGGGCTCGGCCTCTCGTAGAGCGGTCCCCCCGAACGGTCTCCACCAAGACGGGCCCATAAGGAGGGGAAGAAGAAGGAAGAAAGAGGGAAAGCCGGCGCTGAGCTCCACCACTGCGTGTGAAGGTGGTGACAAAGAAGGAGGGAAGCGAACGGCGTCCCGACGGAGCACAACCAACCGAAGTGCCAACGGGCTCAAAAGAGGCCTGCAGGGCCACCGAGTCCCTTACAAGGGGGGAGGGACAAGACAGCAAAGTCGGGACCAAGCACGAAGGAGGAGGATGGCGTGGGCTCCTCGTCGTATACCGCAGAACGTCGCCCCTACACCCCCGCGCCGACAGCCGCCGCACCGCCGCTAAGAATGGGAGAGGACCCACCGCCCGCGGTCAAACAGGGGGGCCGCCGCCTCTACCGCTTGCGCCACGCCAGGGGGGAGGCACCGTCCCGGCCAGATCTGGTAGGTGTCTAACACCGGGCGCCGCCGGATCTGGAACAGATGGACGGCCAGGAGAAGGACGGAGAGGAGCCGGATTGGCCTGGAGGAGGGAGGAGCTTGGGAAGGGGGTGGCGGCGCCGGGGACGGCCACCGCCGACGACGGCGCGGTGGGAGATGCCGCGTGCGTGGCATAAATCAGAGGAGAGCCGGCGCCGACGCCAGATCTGGCCGGGGGAGAGGAAGAGGGGCGCGGTGCGGAGCCATACAGCAGAGGAACGCCGTCGCCGCAGCCAGATCTGGCCGGGGGAGAGGAAGATGGGCGGCGCGCCGCGCCACCCCGGCAGAGGTGAAGGAGAGGGCGCGCAGGCCGCCGCAGCGATGGGAGAAGGAGGCGGCGCCGCCGCCGGGTCGCAGCCGCGCCGAGGAGATGGAGGGGTCGCCGGCCGCCGCGCCAGGCCGAAGGTGGGGGAGGGTGCCGCCGAGCCGTGGCTCCAAAACGCTGCTTGGGGTGGAGGAGGATGGGGAGGGAGGAGGAGGAGGGGAGGGGGCCGCCGCCGCCGGCCGCGGCGCTAGGGTTGAGGTGGCTGGGAGAGGGGGTTGCTGCGTCACCCCTGAGCCACCACACGTGACGACGCGAGGGCCACCAAAAACTAATCGGAAGTTCTCTTTTCAGCGTTACATACCATCCACTTCGTTCAAGCTTTGAGACAAGTCTTCGAAATAGAAAAAACGCATTCAAAAAATATATTTTTAATTTAAACGAATACAAGTAAACAGTTAGATAAGTCAAATAAGCTGAGGAGAACAGGGTATAAAGTGAATCTGGCAAACAGACCATCCTATGATAAAAATCTAGCAATACCCATAGGGAGCTATTCTCAGTTTTAACAAGAGACGGACGGGGCGTTTACCAAAGTATGAACTGAATGCGGGAAACTGGGACTTCTCCCCACACCGATGCGATTCTTTAACACTTACTGACCAATTATGAACGGAAGATTGGGACCATCAAAGTACATGCTAAAAAAAGATTTTTATCATAGGATTATCTGATGTATAGTTGATACCACCCTTAACCTACCTGAAAACATAATAAAAACTACGCAGTTTACGCTGACCAAGGCTTGATAGCAGAATATTAACAAAGCAATAAACACAATGGTGAGACTCATTAAGAACCTTGTAGCAATATTCATGTTTTATCAATTGATGAAAACCATATTAAAGTTCAGTGGGTTAGATTTTTTAGCGAAATGAGACGTATTACGTTGAAGACTGAAACTTTAAGAACTAGATACTAGCGGCAAGAAGCTGAGATACTTGTTTTCTGTAGGTCAATGCCCAATGGTAAAGAGATCATATTGAACAATGAACAAATCATGCGTTTTGCTTTACTATTCGATTGTACATTTGCATGATGTCCTTGATGTCCAAACTCCAAACTCCAAAACAGCAGTCTGGTAGAAGTGTGTAAAGGTACTCATAACCTATCAAGCCTTATGTTGTGCTGATCTCACATGTAATAAACCCCATTAAATTTTATTCCAGCATAGAATAAGTATAGCAACAGTGCTACTTGAATAATTCCTATGCACTTCCCTGCTAGGGTACTACAACCTGCAGTTAGAAAACGACTATGTAGGAGTAATAAATTAGAAGAGCACGATGCTATATGAGAATATTCCAACTTATAAGCATATAAGAAAAAATGTTACGCTATTCAAAGTGTTTGTTGCAATGTGCATATAATGATCTCTCCAGCAGCTTGACACCTTAGCACAAAACACTACCTCCACGATACATGAAAAATCCATAAAGATGACGTTATGAACGGTAATTGAGGTGGAAGGGCGGCGGCAGCAGATTGATGCCAGCGCCCTAGTAGATGGAAAAACAGGGGAGAAACAGGGGGAGGCAACAGATAATAGATCTATTGCTTAAACTTTATTAATTGGCCGGCTATGCCTTTTATACTCAAGGCTGCGGCAAGATTACAATCTAACAAACTTTAACTAAGAGATAATACTTATCTCTAACTAATTACTTAATAGATAACTCCTATTACTCATCTGGGCTACTCGGACTAGCTGAACCTGGTGCCGATGGACCAGGGACAGGACCAGGGGCAGCTGTCCTCCTCTTCCTCCTTGCATAGACTTGGCCAAACCCAAACCTGACATCTCCCCCCCTTCCTCAAATAGCTTGTCCTCGAGCTGGAAGGTGGGATAATTGCGCTGAAAAACCTCCAAATCAACCCAGGAATTGTCGGCGGCCGGAAGATCAGTCCAACGAACAAGAACCTGACGAAGACCATGAACAATACGACCACGAAGAACTTGCGCCGGCTGAGGCAAAACACGACCACTATCCATGGGTGGCAGGGGAGGTGGAATATCCGGTGGCTGACCAAAGAATTTCTTGAGGACACCAACATGAAACACATTATGGATACGGGCACCCTCCGGAAGCTGAAGACGATAAGCAACCGTGCCAATTCGCTCCTTGATACAATAAGGACCCACATAACGTGGACTGAGCTTCCCTTTGATGGTCGGTAGAGTAGCAGAAATGCGATGGAGTAAACGCAGCCAGACCCATTGGCCGACTTCAAATTCCACCAATCGGTGATGACGATCATAGAATTCCTTGGCATGCTCTTGGGCTTGATGTAGCCGATCACGAACATCAGCAAGGAAGATGTCCCGGTCCACCATAGTCGCATCAACAGCAGGTATGCGCGCATCCCCCTTGGAATAGGACCGGAGAGATGGAGGATCCCGACCATAGACCACCCTAAAGGGAGTATCACGAAGGGAAGATTGATAGGATGTATTATAGCAATACTCCGCCCAAGGAAGCCAACGAATCCACTGCCTAGGGCGGTCACCAGTCAAACAGCGGAGATACATGGCAATGATTTTATTTGCCGCCTCCGATTGACCATCCGACTGAGGATGGTATGCCGAACTCATGCATAATTGAACTCCAGCGAGATGAAAGAGCTCCTGCCAAAACGCACTAGTAAAGATCACATCCCGATCACTGATAATGGAAGAAGGGATGCCATGGAGCTTGACGATGTTGTCGAAAAAGACCCGACTAACAGAGGTTGCCGTATACGGATGTGCAAGAGGAATAAAATGGGCATACTTGGAGAACCGATCAACCACAGTGAAAATGACCGTTTTGCCGCCCACCTTTGGCAATCCTTCTATAAAATCCATAGCGATATCACTCCACGGCTGATTTGGTACCGGTATAGGCTGTAAAAGGCCAGCTGGATGGAGATGCTCCGTCTTATTGCGCTGACAAATGGGACAAGAACGGATGTAATCCTGAATCAGTTGACGAACTTTAGGGATATAGAAATCAGCCCGTATGCGGTGTAGAGTCTTCTGGATGCCTTCATGACCTGGCAAGTGAGCCAACTCAATGACCGAGTGAACTTTGGAAGAGGAATGAGGAATATAAATCTGGTTATCATGTAAAATAAATCCATCCTGAATAGACCACGGAGCAGTCTTCTGCCCTTGCTGAATTGCTTCCTTTGTACTGCACCATTGAGCATCAATAGACAATGCTTGCTGTAACTCAGTGAGGAAGGAGAAACTGGGTGCAGAGAGGGCGAAAAGCGTTGGAGTCCCAACAGGAAGGTCGCCATCGCGCCTAGACAGTGCATCAGCGACTGTATTTAGACGGCCTGGACGATACTCAACGGTGAAGTCATAGCCAACCAATTTACTAGCCCATTGATGTTGCGGAATTGTGGATAGACGCTGATCCAGGAGGTATTTGAGGCTATAATGATCGGTCTTGATGACAAAGGAACGTCCCCAAAGATAAGGTCGCCAATGTCGGACGGCCTGGACGAGACCAATCAATTCGCGCTCATAGGACGCTAATTTAGTATGACACAACGCGATTGGTTGGCTGTAGAAGGCCAGCGGCCCCTTGCCTTGGTGTAAGACAGCCCCAAATCCCGAGCCCGACGCGTCGCACTCAACCACAAAAGATAGAGCAAAATCTGGGAGATGCAGGACCGGAGCTGTCGTGAGTGCTCTTTGCAGTGTTGTGAAGGCTGATTGAGCTTCAGGGGACCAGGAGAAAGCTTCCTTTCGCAAGAGCTTGGTGAGTGGTGCTGCAATAGCGCCGTAGTTGTGAATGAAACGTCGATAATAGCCAGCGAGACCCAGAAATCCTCGAACAGCACGCACTGTATTGGGAATAGGCCATTGTTGCATGGCTTCTACCTTTTGTTGGTCCATGGCGACACCCTCAGCAGATACAACATGTCCAAGGTAAGCCACGGAGGTAGCCCCAAAGGAACACTTGGACTTTTTGAGAAACAGACCATGGCGTTGAAGGGCCTGGAAGACTTGACAAAGATGGCACAGGTGTTCAGCCCAAGATGAACTGTATATCAGGATATCATCGAAGAACACGAGCACGAAGCGTCGAAGGAATGGCCCAAGAATGTCATTCATCAAGGCTTGAAAAGTGGCCGGCGCGTTGGTCAATCCAAAAGGCATGACCAAGAACTCGAAATGGCCATGATGCGTACGAAATGCTGTTTTATGGACGTCCGTATCGTGCATACGCACTTGATGGTACCCAGAGCGGAGATCCAATTTGGTGAAGAAGCGAGCACCATGCAGCTCATCCAGTAGCTCTTCGACCACGGGTATCGGGAACTTGTCCTTGATCGTCCTGTCATTTAAAGCGCGATAATCCACACAAAAGCGCCAAGTATCATCTTTTTTTCGAACCAACAGTACTGGAGATGAGAAGGCGGAGGTACTAGGGCGAATGATTCCCTGTTGCTGCATCTCTCGGCATTGCTTTTCTAATTCATCCTTCTGTAGTTGTGCATAACGATAGGGATGCACTGCCACCGCGTCGGTGCCTTGTTTGAGATGGATACGATGATCATATGGTCGCGCGGGGGGTAGTCCAGTTGGCGCATCGAACAGGTTGCTGAACTCAGACAGCAGGGAGGGCAGCAAGTCTTCCTGACCTTCGGTTGTCATCTGGCAAAGGTTTGATGCTGCTTGACGGCCTTGCAATGTTACCCTCTTATTGTAGCGCCAAAAAGTCATTGTCAGGTTGGTGAAATCCCATTGTATCGGTCCTAGAGTCGCGAGCCACTGGACTCCCAATACAACTTGCAGCCCGGCCAATGGAATGGCATAACAATCCACGGCAAACAACTCCTGGCCGATCTGCATTTGTATGTCAGGGCTGAGGCCGGCTCCCTAGATGGTGTCGCCATTAGCCACGGCTACCCGTAGCGGCTGATGAGTTGGTCGGAGGGGAAGGCCCAACTCGGTCCGCACCTTCTCATCGACGAAGTTGTTCGTTGATCCGGAGTCGACCAAGGCTCGAAGTTTGCGACCACCCACCTCCACCTCAAGTTGCATAGTGCGACCAGCGTGAATTCCCGTCAAAGCATTCAATGAGATGGAGGGATCTTCCTCTGACCCTTCTGTGGTCTCATCGACAAGATCCAGGAAGAACACCTTTTTGCACTCATGGCCTCGTTCCCACTTCTCGTCGCAATTGTAGCACAGTCCCATCTTGCGGCGTTCCTCCATTTGAGCACGCGTGAGCTGCCTAATGAGCCGATTGCCGGGTTGGGAGTTACTGGTCCCTGCAGCCGTGCTCGTCGCTGCTGGCTGTGTGGCCGTCTTGGCTGCGATGCGGTTGGTACTCACTGATCGACCCATAGTTTGTTGAACGATGGTCCTGATCTCGTCCTTCTCGATCTGTCTCTGCTCTTCAAACTCCAGGGCCAAACTCATGGCATCCGCGAGAGAAGTCGGTCCAGCACGTTCCACTTGTGGTCCCATCGACCCGGATAGACCGGCCGTGAACATCTCAATGTGCAAATCATTGGGCAACTCGGAACGGGGCAACAGTGCCTGAAATTTCTCTTGATATTCCGTCACGGTTTCGGTTTGTGTAAGCTTCTTCAATTCTCGCACCTTGTTACGCCGAGATGGAGGTCCAAACCGGAGATGCATCATCTCTTTGAAGCCCGCCCAATTCGGGACTCCACTCTCTTCTTCCGCCAAGCAGTACCACTCTTGCGCCTTGTCCACCAAATGATAAGCCGCCACAGAGACTTTTTCGGACGCCGGTGTGCGTTGGGCCCGGAAGAATCGGTCGCAGCGGCTGAGCCATACCATCGGATCCTTCTCGCCATCGTAGGTCGGAAAAACCATCCGCTGATATTTGGGCACCATGGACGAATCGGCTGGTTCTTCTTCATCGTCGGCTCCTAATGCCGTCACCTGAGATTTGCTCTTCTGACGCGCTAATACACCGCTCGGGTCTTCTAGCGCCGCCATCCGGGTGTCATGGCGCGTGAGGCGCGTGTTCAAGGTGGTGATCAGCGCTGCGTGGGCGTCGACGGTCTTCTGCGCCTCCGTGATCGCCGCTGTGTTCTCGGCTAACTGCTGCTTGACACCGGCGAATTCCTCGTGGATCTTCTTGGTCAGGTCGGACATAGCCGCCATGAATTGGCTAGTGGTGACGTGGGGATCGGAACCCTCGCCGCCGGTCATGATGGCGTCGAGGAAGCTCTGATACCAAGTTGTTATGAACGGGAATTGAGGTGGAAGGGCGGCGGCAGCAGATTGATGCCAGCGCCCTAGTAGATGGAAAAACAGGGGAGAAACAGAGGGAGGCAACAGATAATAGATCTCTTGCTTAAACTTTATTAATTGGCCGGCTATGCCTTTTATACTCAAGGCTGCGGCAAGATTACAATCTAACAAACTTTAACTAAGAGATAATACTTATCTCTAACTAATTACTTAATAGATAACTCCTATTACTCATCTGGGCTACTCGGACTAGCTGAACCTGGTGCCGATGGACCAGGGGCAGCTGTCCTCCTCTTCCTCCTTGCATAGACTTGGCCAAATCCAAACCTGACAGATGAGAACCTTAAAAAAACCATCAACGTCATTTTCTTAACCGTATCAATATGGATTAGTAGCACATCTGCACATATCCTTTTCAGTAATATATGTGTGAATAACCCCTGCAGTCTTTTTCTCAAAAGAAAAATGGATTAGTAGTAGTAGTTAGAAAGGATGTATGTCATGAGGTTTGCTATGATTTTGCCTTGTACACTCATTCAAGACAGATTCGTTCTCAAAGGAAACAACATCAGATTCTAAATGATCTAATATTTGAGGGTCCATAGATGAGATATCGCCAAACTATTGAAAACACATGTAATTTATGACACAATTAAGTGCTTCGGAGAAAAAGTTGAAGCTTAGGAGAATCATGGAGATGTATCATAGCTGCAAATTAACCTATGGAAAAAATATATCATTTTATCTCTAAAAAAAAGTTGTGGGGAATTTTGGTAAGGAAGCATCAACATAAGATGCAGCTAATGGAAGGAGTACAAGGAGTGCGAGCTGTACTATAGCAAGTTGTACACAAGCATCTTATTAAACACGAAAAACATTGGTATAAATGCAACAGCAAAAAAATATCACCAAGCAGAGCATTAAAGAAATTATGCCAGTGTTGATTGACTGAAAACTAATAGCCATAAATGTTGATTGACTGCAAACAACAAACATCCAAAGTGACTCCATTTTGGAAGCAGAGCCATGGACAATAGCTTTAAATGCTGGATTTCGAAATATATATATTCATTATGGCACAGCACAACACCGATGCTCGTGGAAAATGGAAATAATAAAGCAGCTTTTCTATTTCAATTGCCGCTGGAAAAAGAATGTTAAAT
>SPJY01035200.1:386388-459373 GCA_005191435.1 Raddia distichophylla | reverse complement strand
TATTACATATTTAGTTGAGAAAACATTAACTAAGACGAAAAGAATTTCTAGCCGTGGACTTCCGCTTCCCGGCAACTGTATTTGGAACAACTGGGTCAATGCTAGGCATGTGTCTGGAGGCCTACAGGGGGAGAACAATATCTAGCTGAGGCACATGACATATTGTTCAGCAGATAACTCTAGCAATTCGTCCATAGACCATATTACTGTAGATGAGACACTTGACAGATTGCTCAGAAAAAAAGAAATTAACTGGCTTGACGTGAACACATTTACCATAACTAAATGCAATTACTCACATCGATAGGTTAGCTACATTTCTTTTCCTGAATCCATCTTCAGTAATAATAGGATACATCAACGTACCCTCGATGATCGAGCATCCTATCGCCAACTGGTCCTTAGTGTTTGTTGTCTTGAGATCATCTACAGGCGCTGTCGTCGGAGACGGGTTTCCAGCCATAGGCATCATCATCATCGCTGGAGGTGAACCTGTCGGGCAGGGTCGACGTCGCCGGAGACTGCATCGTGCAGGGGCATGTTTGCCGTCTCTGGATGCGAACCACCAGGCAGAACCGACATTGCCGGTGTCGGGGCATCGGCCAGGGCCGTCATCGTCCTTGCTAGAGGTGAACCCCTGAGCAGGGGCGCTGGCGCCCCGGGTGGTGTGCTGCTCAAACGCTGTCGGCTGGGCAGAGGGATCTGCCACACTGCATAGGATAGTGGGTCACTGATATGTGGGCCCTGTGTATGTGGGGCCCATATGTCGGTGGGGGACCATTGTGCTCGTTGGCGGGAGATGAGATGTTGGGTGCGGGAGATGAGGCGTCATGGCAGGAAAATTGTTCAAATGATACTCAATTGGATGCAAAAAAAAAATGACACTCAATTTATCTCTATTTTCTAAAAAGACACTAAGATAACGAATTTTATTCCGAAATAACATTTTAACATTTTTACCCCTTGTTTGCACCTTTTCCAAGATAAAAATTGTGTGAGCTTCCGGTTTTGCCCTAGAGTTCCGGTGACGACGTTGACGGCGACGGGAACGGCGGGAGATAGGAGTGATGTAGGACGTGGCGTCAGCTTCTGGAGCGATGGTGGCGCCGACGACTTGAGCAGTGGCGTTGATAGCATAGACGGGACCAGCAATGCTGGCAACAGTAACGGTGACAGGAGGTGGCGGTGGCAGTGTGATGCTTGTTGAGGCCGCTGCCAGAGGTGTGGGAGAAGGCATCGGATTGTTGGATTAAGGGGAAAAATAGTTAAAAATGCTAAAATGTCATTTGTGAACAAAATTCGTTTTTTTGTGTCATTTTAGAAAACAGAGACGAATTAAATATCGTTTTGTTTCGTGGTAGCCAGCGGCGCCTTATCTAAGCGATTTTCCTCGTTGGGACAGTTGGGTGTGGGAGATGGAAAAGAGGCGCTATGTAAATGAAAAAAAAAGACAGTACTCTTGGGTGGACATTGAACGTCTCACCTACGCGCTATGATCATGTGTGCACCGTGACTTTTTTCACCAAATACGCCCTCATTTCAAGGTTTGTTTGCCTAAGTGTCGACGGGTGTCTAATTAGGGGTTATCGTCGGCAATGAATTTAAATGGAGTTATGTGCTGAATCCAAACTCGATGGTAGCACAAGATAGGGGGTCTTTTTTATACAGATTTCGGGCCCTCATCGATAAAGGTAATATCTTAGTCTTGTGCTTTGTGATTATATGGGGTATATGTGTACAAGGTGATAGGGAGATCTCTCGTATGTTGTGTTCTCGGTCCTCGACCTCAAGTTGTGTTATGAGGCGAGGGTATTGGATTGGATGCCGATCTATGGCCCCCTACCCCCCTTTATATAGTGGACGTGGTGAGGTTACAAGGAGTCCTGATCGGTTACGAGGTAGGATTCCTATCTCTATCCTCTAACCAAATACGTAGTTATCTAAGATTACAAGTTTATCTTCCCTATTAGGGATATACTTCTATCTTTATGTCTTTCCTTGCCGGTCAAGCCTTCTAGAGTCCGAGTGGTACACGTCCTTTTCCATCCGACTTGGTCCATCCCCTGTCGGGTGGTCTCTTAGGCCCGCAGTGTGGGTAACCGGGGTCTATGTTGTCCACAGTAGCCCCCGAGTGCTTCATAATCGAGTTGCTGCTTTTCTCTACTGCACCTTGGATGAGACATGCTTCATGCCAAGTGCTTGTAGATTGTTGATTCTTTTTCCAGACTGGCTTCTGCCCACTATCTGCAAGGAGACTGTGAAGGACTCATAAAGAGTTATTAGTGATACCCAGCCCGGGATTGCCGGAGTTCTGGCAGTCGGCCCTTTGTAAGGCGCATCACTTTGATTTTGATGGTACCTATACTCGTCTTGCTATGTACAGCTAGTGACCCAACATGGAGCGTACCATTGGTTTTGGCTAAAAAGCCGAGCGGTACCTGTACCCAGCTGGAGTGGGATACAGCTGGTGGCCCTAAAGGGCATACCTTGGTTTTGGCTGAAGAGCCGAGTGGTACCTGTACTCGTCTTGCGATGTACAGCTGACGACCCAACATGGGGTGTACCATTGGTTTTGGCTGAAGAGCCGAGCAGTACCTGTACCCGACCAGAATAGGATACAGCTGGTGGCACCAGAGGGCATACCGTGGTTTTAACCATCTGCTACCTGTACTCGTAGTGTAGAGCGATTGGCCCAACATGGAGCTTACCATTTGGATAGGGTTTGCCCCAATGATACCTGTATCCGACTGGAGCGGCACACAGCTAATGTCCCAATATGGGACATATCATTGTTGTCAGCCAAACGACACATGTACCCCACCGGAGTGGGATAAATCTAGCGGCCCCACCACAGGGCGTACCTTAAAGATAGAGTTTGGCCGTATGGTATCCATACCCGGGTTGCGGCGTACACCGTCGACCCCAACTGGAGCTACCATCGAAACTCAATCCTGATATCACTGGTATCTGATCCTGACATGCAGTGACCAACTAGTGACCCAACATGGGGTATACCAAGAGATGGGTATTTTTTGTAGCTCTGCCGGTAGTCGACCCAACTTGGGGTGTACCGAGGCTGATTTTGTCTTAGCCCAGCTGCGCTTGTAGGCACTGGTTGTGACACACAGCTGGAAGGCCGTAGTTAGCGCTCAGGGCGCAGGGTGGCCTATGGCCAGAGACGTAAGCGTATAGCCGTACCGAAGTTGGAGTGGGCGTGTAGCTGTGCCATAAACTTGAACGCTCGCGGAGCGGGCGTAGGCGCGTAGCCATGCCGGGCGCTCGCTGAGCTATAAATTTGGACGGTCGAGGCGCGGAAGTAAGCGTGTAGCCATGCCGGCCAGGTGCTCGCCAAGCCGTATTTATCGCTCATTGCACAGATCCTTCTTACTTATAGACGGAGTTGTGAAGGTACATGATGAGGTAAAAACTCATGGACCCCTGTAACATATACATGTAGCATTTAGGCAGTATCTAGAAAACCAATCAATCGGATGTAAGGTCCGACTGCTTTATTTATGCAATTTTAATATCCTTTTGTTCCTTTTCCTTTTTGATCTTTAATTCCTCAAAGTATTCTTCCTTTTGTTATGCGCTCTGCCTGACTAGTCTAGCCCCCGGGCGTCGAGAATTGGCTCATGGCTCTTTTTCCAGGCACGCGTATCGAGTCACTACAATTCGCCGTACATGGGGTCAGAGCTTCACTACTCGGAACAACCACTCAGATTCATTTGCAATCATTAGGAGAAAGAAACAAAGTGCACGCAAGTGCACCTATTAGGTGTAGCCCCCGACTTACTGCTTAGTTGGAGACCGACTAAGTAGCAAGTCAAGAAACAACTTAGATTTATATGAAAAGATTATGGTAATGAGAACTTAGCTCTGATGTAGGCGTAGATGTGTTAGCTGAGTGGCGTGTCGCCAAGTAGCGTGTCACCGAGCTGTAGACTTATAGGCGTAGGCATGTAGCCGAACCGGGCAATCGTGGTGTGCGATGGCGTACAGCCGAACTGAAGACTTGGGCGCTCGTAGTGCGGGCGTAGGCGTGTACCTGAGTAGCTTGTCACCGAGCCGTAAACTTAGAGCAGTAGGCATGTAGCCGTACCGGGCGCTCGAGGCGCGTGATGGCGTACAGCCGAGCTGGAGACATGGGCGCTCGTGGCGTGGGCGTAGACGTGTCGTCGAGTAGCGTGTCGCCGAGCCATAGACTTGGAGCCGTTGGCATGTAGCCGTACCGGGCACTTGCAGCGCGCGATGGCGTACAGCTGAGCTAGAAACTTGGGCGCTCGTGGCGCGGGCATAGGCGTGTCGCCGAGTGACTTGTCACCGAGCCGTAGACTTGGTGGTGTAGGCGAGTAGCCGAGTGGCTTGTCGTCGATCTGAAGACTTGGGCGCACATGGCGCGAGCGTAGGCGCGTAGCCGAGCAGCGGAAGTAGTCGTTCAAATCTCGATCAACACCTTGCAGCAAACGCCGTGGTCAGCGTCGAATAGCACATGCTCGCCGAGGTCTCGGCGATGGTCAGCAAAGTCGGCCGCAGTCGTAAACGATCTCCATGCGGTTGGTGTAGCATGACAAAAGTCGATGAAAGTCCTCGCTGGACTTCAACGTTCCACGACATGTGGCACGACCAATCCTCACTTTAGTGGCTGGCACCGACGAGCTTTACGAGTTCGCCGAAATTCGCAACCTCTCTGTGCAGTCTGTATTCAAACAAGTGTCACGGTCGCATCCGAAGTCCGATTTAGGCTTTCTTGGATTCGTTGGAAAGATAATGAGATATGCTTTTTAACGGATCTTATATATCACCCAGAAACTCCTTCTGAGTCCACAGGATATAGCGATACAAGTTCTGTCCAGATTCTGAACGAAAACATATCGCATCTTCTTCTCACGTTCGGCTCGTGGTTGATGAAGCCGGCATCACATGATGGTCACCATGATCGTCCAGCCCGATTGATTTGCTGCTGATAACGGTCACCACCCGAGATTCGTTCTCCATCGGGACCTCACCATATCCGAGTCGAGAATTAAGCCCCAGACGCACTACTCGTTGGTAGGCGGCTGTGGCATTCCCCAACACAACCGGGAGTCTGAGTGAATAGCTGTTGAATTCTCTCCCGGATCGGATCTTGTCCGAGTCCGAAAAGCGTTGTTGAAGTCCTTGTTGAGTTCTCACCGTATCCGAGTTGAGAATTGACCCCACGGTACACCACTCGAGAGTAGGTGTAGGCGGCGGTCCTCAAACCAAACGGGAGTTCCAGACAAAGCGATGTCAATGTTCTCCTCAGACTGGATCGGATCCGGGTCAAGAAGAAGTGTTGGTTGTCGATTGTTTGGAGAAGCTCCTTACTGATCTTTGATGTTATTGGAGGTGTATCACGGTCTATCCGCAAGCCGCAGCCTCCGTAGATTGGTTTTATGAGCTTGCCGAGATTCGCGACCTTCCCGTGCAACCTTCCTTCAAACGGGTGCCCCGGACATGTCTGGACTCCTTTTGGGTGTTCTTTGGCATCATGGAAAGCTGACGAAATTATCTTTGCAACGCATCCAGTCTCATCCCGAAATTCCTTCTGGATCAACGGGAATTCGTGAAACAAGATAATGTCCAGAATCTGTCTTCGAGCCGTCGCCGTATCCGAGTCGGGAATTGAGCCGTTGGCGTACTACTCATGAGTAGATGGCCGTGGCCTTCCCCAACCCGAGCGGGAGGTGCTGATGCAGTTCCCCCCAGATTAGATCTAATCCGAATCCGAGAGGTGCAGTCGCCGAAGTCGTTGATGATGCAGTCGGCTCCGGGGCGGAGACGACAGCGACACCATTGAACGATGCCATCGAGCTTGACGAAGATGATCTTGACGTTGCCCGTACCTGGCGCGTCAACTGTCGATTGGTAGCTAACCGAGGGTTATCATCGGCAATGATTATATATGGGGCGATGCACAAGATTCAAACTCGATGGTAGCACAAGACAGGGGGTTCTTTTATACAGGTTTAGGCCCTCACGGTGGAGGTAATACCCTAGTCCCGTGCTCTAGGATTATATGAGGTATATGTGTACAAGATGATCGAGAGATCTCTTGTATGTTGTGTTCTCGGCCTCAAGTTGTGTTATGAGGCGAGGGTATTGGATTGGATGCCGAACTATGACCCACTACCCCCTTTATATAGTGGGGGGGTGAGGTTATAAGGATGAGTCCTGGTCGGTTACGAGTTAGGATTCCAATCTCTATCCTCTAACCAAATACGTAGTTATTCAGGATTACAAGTTTATCTTCCCTATTAGGGATGGACTTCTATCTTTGTGTCTTTCGTTGCCGGTCAAGCCTTCTAGAGTCTGAGTGGTACACGTCCTTATCCACCTGACTTGGTCCATCCTCTGTCGGATTGTCTCTTAGGCCTGCCGTGTGGGTACCCGGGGTCTATGTCGTCCACTTTTCCTCAGGCCCAGAAAATGTTGTGCGCCATGCTTGTGGCGTCGCGCAAGATGCGCCATTATTTTCAAGGAAGGGGGATTCCGGTCGTTACGTCCTTTCCCCTCCGGGAGATTCTTCACAATCGGGTGACGCAAGGCCGAGTAGCTAAGTGGGCGGTGGAGCTGGCGGAGTTTGATCTACAATTCATTCCCCGGACCGCCATCAAGAGCCAGGCGTTGGCGGATTTCATTGCTAAGTGGTCTTCGAAGCCTTCAGAAGCAGAGTCGAGACCGGAGCCGTGCGTGTGGACGCTTTTCTTTGATGGGTCTTTTAGGCTTAAAGGAGCGGGGGCTGGAGCGGTCCTGATCTCGCCGACCAAGGACATTCTCCGGCACATGATCGTCCTTGATGTCAAAGCTACTAACAATATTACAGAGTATGAAGGCTTGCTCGTGGGGTTGCACGTTGCCGCCTCTCTGGGCATTCGGTGTCTCTACGTCAAAGGTGATTCCCTCCTGGTTGTCAATTAGGCCCGAAAAGAGTTTCTGTGTGTTGACCCTTTGATGGCGGCATACATCGCCGAGGTTAGGAAAATGGAGCACCGCTTCAATGGGTTGGCGTACATCCACGTTCCGAGGTGGGACAACCATATGGCAGATGGGCTATCATAGCTCACTTTGTCGTGAGCGCCAGCTCCGGTTGGGGTCTTTGTGGAAAGACTTCCGCGACCATCCATCGCGGCCCCCAAATCTGGTCGGGACGACGGTGCACCGACCCCAGCTCCCGTTTCTAGGGAGGAGGGCGGTGGCGCTTCTAAGGAAACACCGGTGGAAGTGCCTGACCAGGCAGAGTACCCGGGTGATCACCGAATGGTCGCCGCGCTCGGCCAGGAGGGGTGGTGGATGGATCCGATCCTATATTAGGTGGGGACCTATATTGCCTGGGCGAGAACAGAATTCTTTTGAAATGCATCACACGAGAAGAGGGGAGCAGCTTTCTCTCTAATATCCATGGAGGCGAGTGCGGGAGCCATATGTCCAGCGCACCCTGGTCGGTAAAGCTTACCATCAGGGGTTCTATTGGCCTACCACCCTCCGGGATGCTTGCGAGCTGCTAAGAAGATGTGAGGCATGTCAGTTCTTTGCCAAACAAATCCACATATCAGCCCAAGAACCGCAAACCATCCCGCTCTCCTGGCCTTTCGCGTTCTGGGGGCTGGATATCCTGGGATTGTTCCCATCGGCGACAAGGGGTTATACCCACCTCTTCGTCGCCATCGACAAGTTCACCAAGTGAATTGAAGCTGAAGCAGTCCGAGAAGTTATCGCATCGGCCGCCATCAAGTTGCCAATCGCATCATAACTAATAATGACACCTAGTTTCCTAGCGCCACGTTCCAGGATTTCTACGAAGACATGGGCACCAAGGTGTGTTTCGCGTCAGTAGCACACCCCGGGAGCAACGGCCAAGCAGAGCGCGCCAATGCGCTCATTCTAAAGGGTCTCAAGACGAGAGCATTTGATTGGTTACACAAGCACGAAATGCGCTGGGCGGAGGAAGTTCCATCGGTGCTATGGTCGCTCCACACCACGCCCAGCTGAGCGACGGGAGGAACACCTTTCTTCTTGGTGTACAGCGTGGAAGCGGTTCTCCCATCCGAGTTATCTTTGGGCTCACCACGCACGGCGATGTTCGAGAAAAGGGTCACGAAGCCCGGCAGCTAGAGGAAGTCCATGACCGTGCAGCTCTGCTTGCTGCTCGGTACCAGCAAAGTCTCAGAAGATACCACACCACCCGGATTCAGGAGAGGATATTGGCAACAGGCGACCTTGTCCTCTGGAAAATTCTGGTGCAGGCAGGTCACAACAAGCTGTCTCCTCAGTGGGAGGGCCCCTTTAAGGTGGTCTCAGTCTCTCGACCCGGGTCGCTCAGGTTGCCGATGGAAGACGGGCGTGAGCTCACCAGTTCATGGAACATAGAGCAGCTCCGCAAGTTTTATCCCTGAAAGCTGTAAGTCCTTTTTTGTAAAAGACCAGCTGGTGGGCAGTGTTCCCTGCGCGCTAGCTGGCAGGGGGCTGTACCAGCTGTAAAACCGACTGTAGTTCCCGTGTAGAGCCGGCTGTTGTTCTAGCGTTTTGTAAGGAAAGGAAGTTCTGTCAGCCGTTTGTAGCTCTTTGGGATTCCCCCAGTTTTCTATTTTGTGCGGCCATTATAAGTACTTGAAACCTTAGTGGTGCCTTGCCGGTAAGTGTGGACGTCCCGCGTCTGTGTTGGGCAAGGAGGGGTGATCGCAGGGCGCGTTCCGACATGGCGTTCTCATGGTCTGGGCACCTCGTGCTAACGTGGGCGCCGCTGGCCTATGACTACCTCTGGTCGCCTACGACCTTAACCGCGCAATGCTGCGACCAGTTCCAAAGAGACCGGAAGTGCTCCGCCAGAAAAGGCATTAGGAAAGCAGCGACAAGGCGCATTCGCTGACAGATCAGCCGTTTTCAGTTTAAAACTTTACGCGCGTTGTCCATCCAACTATCTAACTCCTGCCCTGGTTATTGTGCATGGGTGGGTGTGAGTTGATCGGAGTGTAGGATATGCCTTTGAAGGCTAAGGAGCACTTGGAGATTAGCTTGGATCAGCTATCGCCGTCAATCTATTAGTCTGAGCATGAGTAGAAGGAAAGACTGAGTGCCTGGGGGCTAGACCTCTACGAGATCGCTAAGGCGTGATCGTTCAGTAGTGGTCACTCTAAGGGGCCAGGGCCGAAGCAAGTGCAGGATTCAAGGGCGGATCGAAGCTTGTGTCAAGTTAAACAAAATTTTATTTACAAGGCACGCGGCCAAGGAAGGAGAAGCAAAAGAAGTAAAGGTAGTAGGGCAGAGCAGAGCGGAGCCCTCCACTCGTCCTCATCATCGTCGACACGGATGACATCATCGTCTGCAGGGGTGCCACGCCGGTCCGCCTCGTCTTCATCGTCCCCAAGTGTCTCCGACGGAGGAGGCTGCACCTGCAGGATCTGGGTGACGATGTTGATGGCGTCCCACACATGGAGGCGGGCGTCGTCGCTTGCTTCGCCGTCGGCCCCCTCCATGACGGCGCGAGCGTCAAAGTTAGGGTCCCGGTCGACGTAGCAGGCCAACACGTACTCTGTGGTGGCGTGGATGGTGGCAGTCCCTCACAGGCGAAGTGCTCGTGAAGCGCCGCGCCCAGTCCGCTGAAGCCGTCTGCCACATGCGTCAGCACCAGCGCGAGATGCGCGGCTGAGTTCTCCAGGGGCCTCTCACCGGCAAGCCAAGTTGCTCGAGGCGGCGGCTTAAGTGGCGGAAGGTGGGCTGGAGCATGGCGTGGACGTTGTGCAGCTCGCGGCAATGTTCAACCCGGAGCTTGTCCGCCGCCTGGGCGCGGTTGCGTTCTCGCGCCAGCTCCGTGAGCGCGTTCCCGCGTCAGTTCCGCTTGAAGCTCCGCCACTGTCCGGGCCTGCTCGGTGGTGGCGGCGTGGTGGGCGTCCAATATCCGAATCATTGTCCGCATAAAGCGGGCCAAATCGACCAGGGTAACGTTGGCGCAGGTGATGGAGGCGGTCATTGGTGCAGAGCTGCTCCCAGCGCTGGCCTCGGTGGGTCCGTGCGATAGTGCCTGCGTAGGCGGTAGGCTTTCGTGAGAAGGAGGTGCAGAGGGTCTACGGGGAAATGAAGGACACGTTTAGGAACAGAAGATGGAAACAGTGGATAAGAGATTCTGGGACTTACCGGCTGCGGCGCGAGAGAACGCGAGTCCGCCAGATGGGCAGTGTTAGCCCGCCAGAGTATTGCGCTGGTGGCGACGCAGCGGCGGTCCCAGTTGCCGCGCCTGCTGGCGGAGGAGGCTGCACTGCGGCGATGGGTGGAGGAGTCTGCGTGACACTGGGTGTTGTGGCTGGTGCACTCGGCTCGGCCGCGACGACGCCCTAGTCTCTAGCATCTAGCTGGGCGAAGGAAGAGCCCGAAGCGCGCGCTCGCTTGGCAGCGGAGCCTCCGCCGACAACTTCTCGGCGGCCCGCGCCTCCGCGGCGTGAGCACTGGAATTGAAGCTGGGGATGACGCCGGTTGGCCTCTGGCTGGATCCTCCAACGGCGGCCTGGTCGTGGATCACCAGTGGCGGGCTGGCAGTATGGGGTGGTAACCATGCCGGTGGAATCCATGGAAGGCAGGGAGCGCAGGATTTGAGTGCGCTCCGAGGGGTTGATCTCGCAGAGTGGCTTGGCGCTCGTAGGGAACGTCTGGCGCTCCTGTTGATCTCGCAGAGTGGCTTGGCCCTCGTAGGAAACGTCTGGCGCTCAGGAGCAGCAACCCCAAGGATTTCAAACATCTCCCTCAGCTCGGGGCTGCTCAGCTCGCTGGTGTGTAACAAGAGCATGGCCAAGAAGGGATTGGTGAGGATTGAACAAATCAAAGAAATAAGCGAAGTCAGAAGGATCATTAGCATACCATGGGGACAAGTGCGTGTCACGTCAGTAGTGCCGGTGTACAGGTAGGAGGGGCGCTCGCACCGGTGGAGCGGGCCAATCCGGCAGATAAGCTAGTCCAAGACTACCAAGGCCCTAGATAGCTTGGCGGCACGCAATCGCTCGACGCACGCCACCATTGCGCGGAGCTCCACCGTATCCGCCATCGCTGCGGTCTAGTTGTGCACGGCGACCGCCTTCTCCTCTGGAATTTGCAGGGCGTCGAGGCCACTATCGTCGCCGATGTTGACCCAGTCAGCCCTCCAGTTGCACTAGTTGGATCTCCCTAACAGGGAGATGTACTGGCCGCTGAGGTTGTCGCGGAGCCAAACGTGGTAGGTTCCTGCCGCTGGGCTGTCGGGGTTAGGGCGGATGCAGAAGAAATAGCAAAAGAGTGAAAGGTTCGGTGCCACCCCCACGATCATTTCGCAGAGGTGTGCGAAGACGGCGAGGCAAACGATGGAGTTGGGGGAGAGGTGAAGAGTATGGAGGTTGTAGAAGTGAAGGACGGAGAGAAAAAAACTCAAAGTATGGCGGAACGAGGTCTGCCAGGATCGCCCACACAAAGGTGACGATCTCGCTGCTCCGGGGCAGCGGCTTGATACTGCCGGGGCGCAGGTGGAGCGCGTCGCGGGGCGCGATCAGTTCAATCTTTCCTGCACGCTCGGCGTCGACGGAGGAGCTGGGGAGAATCGCCATAGCTGTGGTGGCAAAGGAGTTGCTGCGGTGGAGAAAGGGGGCGAAGAGTGCTCAAGAAAAAAGAACCCTAGCTTAAGAATAGGAGGCGACGGTGCGAGAGTTGGCAAGGGCTGGAGTGGGTAAGCCATGAAGCTAAGTCCCCAATTTATAGGCGAGGCGCCGACACTTCAGCCTGCAGGTGGCTGCAGAAGTGGAACCGTCCCCAATGGAAGCATTATGGAGCCGTACCATGATCTCCACGACCGTCCATTTCCCCATGCATAGCACCGGTTCCCGAAAAGACAGAGACAGCGGCGTAGGGCCCACTAAGCCGGAGGCGCAGAAAAGTGGTGGGATGCCAAGATTCACGGCGATTCCCTCTGCGGTGGTTTTAATTGCCCTTGGAGCGAAAGGCATGTGTCTCTATGTGGTCCCGAGGGCTGCTGCCGGTGTATTCTACACCGGGGGGTGCCCCGCATCGCTGCCAGGTGGGACCAGCGTCCAAGTAGGAAGTGTGCTATACAAAGAAATACTAAGCCCAAATAGATCAAAGTCTGGTTTCAGACAAAGAGAAGTTCAAACCATGTCACTGAGGCACGTGGCTCCAGGCGCCTAGGCGGGCGATAAGGACCCAGGCGCCGGGCGACCAGGACACGTGGCATCCGGTGCGTAGGCGGGCGAGAAGGCCCCAGGCGCCGGGCGACAAGGACGCGTGGCGTCCAGCGAGCAGGCGCCGGGCGAGAGCGCTATGGCAGCAGGGGGCCCCACTGTCAGGGACACAGGACAAAGGTGCAAGGAGGTTTCCTTGCTAAGGATTTCATCGGGATACACCCAATCCAGAGCATTTAATGCGACGGAACCACTCTGAACGTAGTGGGCGGGGCTCTGACAATATGATTACCCTCGCCCCGCTAAATGATGTCAACTACATGATGGCCGTCACCACAGCCGTCTTGTTTGTACGAGCTGCAGGGTGAAAAGAATGGTGCTGGGGTTAGGCAGGCTGCTCTGTCTCATCTAAGTTGTCCCGTTGTCAAGAGCAGGGACAGGAGCGACGGCAGCGAGGACTAGCGCCGGAAGAATGATGGCTACAGTGGTAGTACCATTAAATGTGTGCATCTGTAAGACTGTAACAGGGTTACATGGTTGGGTTTTCGGTTCCGGAGTTGGATCTTGAGATCGGACCCTCGGAAAGCCAACCACTTCATAGATAGCAAGAAGCTTGAGCAGGATTAGGACTGTTACCCGATCAGGGGGTCTGAACTTAGGTAAACTCTTAGCATCTGTTCTTGAGCTTTGAGCCGCAGGCGAGAGGAGAGGAGTGATCCGGCTATGCACACCCCCTCTGCCGAACCATCGGATCAGGTCCTGAAAAACCTGTCAGCTGAAACACGCCGACACTATGAATCATATGCAAATGAGGCAAAAAGGACGTTGCTGTCTGCTAAAATGATTTGGTACAAATGTTTATATATTAGGATGAATGCATGCATATTGATTCTTATATATGTGAGTCTTCAGCGGATAGATTATTTCTATGTGGTACTGTAGACTGTTTATGTATTTTCTTGACGAGGAGTATTTATGGATTATGACACTGCTGTATGCTGTAGCATGCTCATCAGTTTAATTCGTAGCAAGTTCAGAACGGTAAAGCTCCAATATTTGGTAGACTGTTCAGAACTGGCCAGGTGGTAAGGTGATTTGGTTCTAAAAATCGGTATTACTCGGCGAGTACTCGCCGAGTACTCGCTACTCGCCGCCCCACCGAGTCGAGAAGGGCCAACTCCGTTGATTACTCGGTCAGACCGAGTAATCGGTCAAAAACCGAGTAAAAACCGAGTAACGGCCGAGTAAAAACCGAGGAAAAACTTTAAGTGCTTGTTGGTTGTGATTTGTGGACATTTTATGATGTTTTAATGTATTACCTATCATGTATTCATGTGATCATGTCATATGTTGCGAACTTGCGAGTTGCGATATGTCGTAAGTCGTAACGTGCACTCTACTTTGTGTTAATAGTTCATACATGTAGATTTACAAGTATCATTATGTGGACACACCACGGCGACCCAGAGGGGGGGGGGTGAATGGGAGCCGGATTTTTTCTTCCCTCAGGGAATATTCGCACTCGGCGATATGTGCTCCCATCCCAACACACCTCGGTACACCAAAAAACCAAGCCACGAGCAGCAGTGCCCTCCGAGCAAATTCAAACCCGAAATTTCAGCAAGGGCTTGCTTCACAAGAACATCAATTTCTTCCAAACAGCTCAACGATTGGCAACCAAATTCGGACAGCGCCTAGGTGATAGAAGCACCTAACTACCCTCAGAAAATCGGCCAAAAATCATGTCAAAGTTTGGCCCTTTTTGCATCTCCAAACAGCAAGGTGCAAAAACTGAAAGAGACTGAAAACTCGCGATCTTGTGCAAACCAAAGGGGGTCTGTTCCTGGGCTCTTGAGGGGATGATTCTTGGTCCTTTGTGACCCTATTCCATACCTCAAAATGGCACAAGAACGCAGCACAAAGTTCAGCTCAAACCGGTGCAAGAACGGTCAAAAACTAGGACAAATCGTGTTCAAACAAGGAGCAGCAAGAGGGCTGTGTTTGCGGGCTCAAAGGGGGTGATTCTAGGATCCCAAGGAACCCAAATCCATGTGGGAAACAACCCCAAAACACAGCTCAACTCAGATGCACGAATCGGGCAAGAACTTCGCCAAACCGAGCTCAAAACATGTCAAATCCGTGGGCTGCAAGAGGGGCTGTGTTTGGGGGTTCAAGGGGGTGATTCTAGGACCTCATGTGATCCAAATCCATGGTCTAAACCTCCCCAAACAGCAGCAAGAAAGTGGAGCTCGAATCCATGCCAAACCGAACCAAAACCGGGTCAAAACAAGAGAGAAACGTGGGGGAAAGGATAGGGATGAATCAAACCATCAAGAACAGCAAAGAATCATCACAAACACACAAAGGATTCCACACAACTTGCCCTCTTTGATTACTCACAAAGATTACAAGTTAAACACCCTCCCCCTCTCTCACACACACAAGAGAGGAGAGCACCACACACATAAGGGCTGGATAATCAAGTGGCCAACCCAACCACTCCTTATATAGCCAGAACCCCAACTTGGGCTCAAACCCTAGGCCACCTGCCAAGCCCATCTAACACGCGGGTTTCACTCACGCACGAATCTCAAAGCGTCGCGAACCGCCTCCAACGATTCCTTCGCCTCGAAGCATCCGTACGTACGTGGTTGCCGTGAAGCCACGTGCCCAACACGATAAGCTTCCCCACCACGGACTCCACGCCCGGCCTCCAACTGGGCCGCAAGCCCGCCTGACCGAAGCCCTATATGCGCCGCCTGCACCGAGACCATCACCTGCATTCACAACAACAACCAAAGCATATCCACAACGTCCGCGGCATCGCCATGAACCCAACGCAACAAACTGATCCTCGATCGGGGTTAGTATGAACAAATGACGACTAAAACTGTAAACACTTTCAAAACAAGTCCAAACTTCAATCAAACACTTTAAGGCATCAACCAACCAAGCCAAACCAACTTAAAGTGCTAAACCTTATCGGGAGCAACTCAAAACATCAACAAAACCAATGCCACACAACAAGCTCATCACACAATGACTCCACACATTAAGTCATACGAAAGAAGATATGCCATCATTACGTCGATATATGTCTACTAATCCTATATTAATTTTCCGAGTAATTGATACCGAGTAATTTCCAAGTACTCCCGAGTAATCCGAGTACTTGCTACTCGGTACCTCACCGAGTCAGTACCGAGTAGCGAGTTCTTGAACCTAAGCTTACCATCTGTGTTCTTGTCTCCATATATGGGGCAATAAGAAATCATAATGTTATTCTTCTGCGGTGTCGTGGAACGGAATCATCTGATCACCGCACTTGTGTTGAAACCTTTACGTGTTACCTTCTTGTAGGTGCACAAACTGAAGTTTTTGTTAGACAGAAGCAGCACATTGGCTACGACAATGGTCATTACTTCAGAAGAATGATGTTAAAAAGACAATAATCGAGGTGCCGACGAATCAAGGTGACATCAATGGAGTTTTTTTTACTAATAATGGCTGGAGACTTCATAATAGGTTTTGTATGAGATAAATTTATCGGCACCTTGTTGGCATATTTTAATCCTGCTTGTCGGTGTTACGCCGAGTTTTTGTAATGCAGACTATAGGCTAGTAACATATCAAGATGTAGAGGCTGGAATCGTTTCCATTATCTTAAAAAAACTGCCAAGCATCTTGTTCTCAGGTGATATTTGGGAATTGATCAGTGCATGGAATGAGTTGCATTCTATGGTTGTAGGTGTTGGCATGTCTCGAAGGAATCCTTGAGAACAGTCAATTACAACTCGCCGTAGGCACAATCTTGATCTCCACAATCAAGGTCGTAGCGTGCACAGGCTCCGACGGTACTAGAAGTGTCGTGGATCTATAGCTTGTCTCATTTGCTCTATCGATAGGTAGGTCTTACATCCATCTAAGCCTTTGCGTGACATCTCCATTTAAGCCCCTGCATCTTATTCTCTCACACCAATCACAGCAAGAACAAGCAAACGCAATAGGCATTGCCTTTGTCCCTGTGATGGTGACCGCAACAGATGCAATTTTAGCTGATGAAGTTACTGTCCATTGACCAAATCCTAAAATTGAAGGTCTATTGCATAAGCATAAATAAGGATACAACAGAGATATTCACAAACAAATGGAGAGATAAAAAACGATGCAAAAGGAGCGTTGGGAGGCGGGTGCAATGTTCCTCAGTGCAAGCGTGCGGGAGGCGGTAGGGCTGCTAATGAGTTCAAAAAATCCAACCCATATCCACCCCCTCCGCATTTTAATAAAACTATTTTTTTCCTTCCCACCCCATCACACCCCATTTTTATGTGAACCCAAACCAATCCAACACATTTTTTACTTGGACCCAAACCAAAATACAACCCACACATTTCATATGGTTTCAACCATATTTCTCAACCCATTTGAACATATTGCTCAACCCAATTCTATATGAAGGTTAGATTTCATGAAGAAAACACCTTACTTTTTTAGAAACCTTGCGTTCACACTATAAAATATCATTGAAATTATTTGAATTTTTTCATCATTACTCTATACATCTACACGCAACTTTGGGTAGACCTGCAGGTCAAACAGGACCTAGAAAAGCCCAGTTACACGAGACTAGGACCGAGCTTGGCTCGGTCAGAAGCCTTTTCCTAGTCTCGGGCTCAAGCCTGACCCAAAGGCTAGCCCAACCCGGCCCGAAGTTCAGCCCAACCCAAAGCTCAGCCTAACCCAGTGCTATTTTTTGCTTTCTTCAGGCTCGGCCTCAGCCCGATGGGCAGGCTCGAGATCGAAGCCCAAGCCGGCTCGATCTCCTGCTCAGGTCGGTCCGGCTTCGGCTGCCCATGGCTATGTCTATTATAAAACACCTCAGTTTTTTAAAAACCTCGTGTTCATACTATAAAAAATCATCAAAATTATCTGAAGTTTTTTGTTATGACTGTATATCTAAAAGCAACTTTGTGTAAATTGGCAGTTCAAAATGAATAGGTGGCCCCCACATGCCAAAATTTATGGTATATTATAGAACTCATATGAACCCATTCAATACAAACCCGTGAGTTAAAACCATTTGAACCCAAACCTTTTCAAACCCAACCCACCGCACCCCAACCTATTTCAACTAAAAACCCACCCCAACCCAACCCATTATCTATATCAACACCATTTCCAACCATCCAAAAACAACCCTTTCCAAAACACAACTCATGCCACCCATTTCACTCCAACCCATTAGCACCCATAAGAGGCAGGGACAACGGCAAGGGCGGAAAACAGCGATGGTCAGGGTGGGTAAAGGCGAGCTTGGGAGACAAAACAGGCCAGAACGAACGATGTCAAGGCAGGCTGCGGGCGATGGCATCGAGTGATGGGGACACGGGGGCAGCCCGATCTTCTGATGAGACTCGAGGGGATAATTTCAATCTGGTTGGAGAGGCGACCTTGACGATCCGGCTACCAACCTCGCAAGGTTGACAACCCGGCAATCGCTAAAGCACCAAACCTGCCCGTTATCAACCACGCCAAGAACGCGATTGAGCTGACCATGAAAGTCGTTTCCTGCAAGTGATCGAAGAACAAGCAAGAAACAAGAACAAGCAAGAAACATGATAAACATAATCTAAAATTGCAAATATGGATGAAACACTTGGGTAAATTTGAGGTTCGATAACTCGACTCGGGTGGTCTAGCCGACATGCACAAATTCGAGAGGGGGGACGTACACGAGGTCTATAAACACACAACCAAACCTGAGTTTAAATAGCGACGTTTACGCCACATATGACAGAAGCGGCGGCTAGAATGGAGTGCTAGACGTCCTAGGGTTTCCTTAGGGTGCCCACCACATGGGCCTTGGCCCACCAAGTTTACAAGGCCCAGTTTGGCCCAACTAGTTGATGCAGCACCTTGTTTCGATAATTCCTGTTGCACCAGGACTAATTTTGAGGTGAAAACAGACCCATTGGAAAGCTTATCTCCTGAGCTTTCCGTAGAGTGGTAGAATATAAAAAACGGACATTGTATGTGGCATGGGCATCCATTTGAAGTTATGTTGTGTGTACATGGCTGAACTGGATTTGGACTCAAGTTGGCCTTTCTCTTTAGCCGTCTTTGAAATGGTGTGACCTTTATGACCTGAAAGAGTGGATGAGGTGGAGATGTGCCTTTCTTGAATGCGCCTTCAAGTATGGGTGGCGGCCAAGGTGGTGGATGGAGTGATGGATACCATGGCATCATGTCTGAAGGTGAAGAAGACCAACTGTATGATCGACCTAGCCAAGGTGGGGGCCGATGAAGTCATGTTGATGTAGCCGAAGGAGAGGACACGATGAATTGTTGCCAATGTGTCACGACCGTAGCGCAAGAAGTAGAGGAAGAAGTGGCGGTCGCATCCATGTGGGCGATGTCCTCATCATGGAGGTGTGCGGGAGATGGCGGAGGTCGGGCTGGCGAAGACTCCAGGTGAGCGACGGCGGTGGGCGGGCTAATGACGGCGACTGATGGAGGGCGACAATTATGGGGATGGGTGGACAGTGGGTGGGTGATGGCAAAGGCGCTGGCCAGCCGACCTACGGCGATGGTGTTGGGCGGGTGGGCAACGGCGACGGCCGCGGGCAGGACTGAGTAGAGGGCGGTGAGGAGCACACGCGTGCGCTGAGGGATGTGGAGAGAGCTTGCTCACGAGCCTCACGGAAGCAAAAAATGCGCGAGGATAAGGTTCTGAGAAGATTCAAAAAAATAATTTTCTTAGATATTATCTGATATGGTAAAATGTTGAACATTTTTTGAGATGGTTTCTTGTACAAATCGTCTATAATAGCATATGAGACTGTTTAACCGTCTCGGATGTTCATTGGAGTAGCTGAGACTGTATTGCTTTCTTCTAGTATTAGAGACAATTTTGTAATCGAACCATCTCAGATAAGTGGCGTCGCCAATTTTAGCGCTAATCAGTGACAACTTTTTGAACAAATCTCGGAACCATCTCTGATGAGCTATCGGACGGTGGATGGGGCGGCCCAATCTTCTGTCTAGCTGAAGAGGTAGCCTTTATAATCCGGCTACCAACCTTACAATAATGAGAACCCGCAATCGCTAAACCACAAAACCAACTCATTATCATCTACGCCAAGAACGCAATTGACCTAACCACAAAGATCTATTCCTACAAGCGATTGAAGAACAAGTAAAAAGTATAATAAATGCAATCTTTAAATTGAAAATAGGAATGAAGCACATGATACAAGGGTAAGATTCTATCTCTCGTGTTGGATGGTCTAGTTGACACACACAACAAGAGGATGGACGCACACGGGTCTACCAAAAATAACAAATCTCGAGTCTAAACAACGACGGTTATGCAATATATAACAGGAGGGGACGTGTTAGCTTTATATATAACAGGAGGGGACCGCAAATATTTTGCGTTTGATCTAATGAAACTGCCGTGTCCACACGTCCAGCTAACGGAAAAGTAAACTGCTCCGTTCGGCATCATTGTCGAAAGCTTGCCGGATGCGAAGAAGAAAGCACAAGGAAGCGAACGCGTTGTTGCCAAGTTACGGATCTTTTTTTCCCGTGCCCACACGTGCCCCGTTCCTCACGGCAATCTCTACGCCACTAAACGCTACTGCCTGTCACCATTTTCTTGCTTTGCGTTGTTCGCGTCAATTCTGCACACCTAATTAACGAACGCGTCGACGTTGAATTTAATTAGGTCCAGGGCACCAACACGGGTACGTAGACGACCGGAAGACTTGTGAAAGAGGGAATTTAGGATTCTTGACTTCACTTCTGGATTTTTAATTTTAATTAATTGTGACTTTGGGCGTAGGAAAAAAATAAGATAAATCCAAGGGTAATGTTAAACTTTTTTATATTCGTCGCATAAAAATTTAGGATGAGCTATGAATCAGATGTCTGATCAAAAAATTTAAAATTAGTTTAAAAAAATGTTGTAGCATTTTTTATCGAAATATTGCAGTAATTTTGATCCAAAATGATAAGCGAAATCGTACGACGTTGCAGTAAGTTAAAGAAAATAATGCGGTGGACATAACAGAATATTGTAATAGGCAAACCCAAATTTGTGTGTATATATAAAACGTTTCCTTCCTTCCATTGTGTGTATATATAAAACGTTTCCTTCGTTAACCTTGGTGCTAACCACACTTGGAAACTTGAAGACCTCTCAAGAATACCAAACTTCATCCATGGCTTTCAACCTCAACACTAAGCATGTCGCGCTTCTCTGCTTCCTCTGTCTCCTCCTCCCTTATGCACTAGGTAATCAACTAACAAGTGAGGCTCCCCCTGGATCTTGATCTCATGCATCTTGAGTACGTATAAATGTGTTTGTTTGGCTTGGACATGCAAATGCACACAGCGGCGGCGGTGGCGGTGGTGTGCGAGGAGCTCCCGGCGGAGGTGTGCGCGTTCGCGGTGTCGTCGACGTCGCGGCGTTGCGTGCTGGAGAACACGCAGCGGGGGGCGGGGCGGGCGACGGAGTACGAGTGCCGGACGTCGGGGGTCGCGGTGGAGCGGGTGTCGGGGCTGGTGGAGACGGACGGCTGCGTGCGCGCGTGCGGTGTGGACCGCGCCACCGTGGGGATCTCCTCCGACGAGCTCCTCGAGCCCCGCGCCGTCGCCGCGCTCTGCTCCCCGCCCTGCTTCCATGCATGGCTGCCCCAACATCGTCGACCTCTACGCCAACCTCGCCGCCGGAGAGGGTACGTACGAATGGACTATACATATATGGAGCTACCACACAAATGATAGATACAAGTGATATTATTAATTCTTTCAAAAAAAAAGTGATATTATTAATTGAAAAAGAACAATGGGTTTGTTTAAATCAATATATTTATGTGCTTAATTGGAAAGCTTATGCTGGATTTCTCAGAATTTGAGCACATGTTTCTTCGTCTTTTTGACTAGGTAGATGTTAGGATATAGGAGTGTTAAATAACCATCTTTCCTTTCTTTATACTATGCATTTGGGTCCACACGCATATATAACTCTGCCTTTTGAAATCACTAAGGTTAAACGTAAAGGATGTTTTTTGGTATTTTACGCAAGTGTTCAAAAAGCCATTAAACAGTTGTTACTACCTTCTCATTTGGTGCACATCGTTTTTCAGTTTATTTGAGTTATCTGACTTATCTGCCTGCTTACCCATCTTGGTTTAAATTAATAAAATTTTTATTTTTTAAATTTAGTTTTTTATCTAAAAAAACTTGTGTAAAAACTATAAAACACAAGTTAAACGAAGTGAATTGGACTCTTGAGGCTAACTCAAGAAGTTAAGTTAAATCGGTAGATAAATCAAATAAGATAAGCCGAAAAGAACAGGTTTTCTCCTTTGGATATCTATTAAAAACGCTTATACAAGTTCAAGGACCTAAACATGCGAATTTCAAGTTCAAGGACCTAAACATGCAAATTTCAAGTTCAATGACTCAAATGATATACCAGCACAATTGTACAGACATACGACGTATTCAACTCTCTTGATTTTTCTTTGCTTTTATGTTTTAGTATGCACCCGTGATCACTATTTTTCATAGAACTGTTTCAAAAAATATTTGTTGCAACTAATCTAGTTTGTGCATGTGACTGGTCTACATGAACTAAAATGATGGAAAAAATAAGTTATGTACCATATCAGATTCCAAGAATTGTAGGATGCAACACAAGCTTTAAAAACGAGTTTATTATAGAAAGTAAAGGATACAATTTTGAAAAAAAAGTACTTATGAAAACTTACAACACAATTATTACTATGGTAAGTACAGCATGTTTAATCTAATCGATACATGTACTTACAATGCAGGGGTGGTTTTATCAGACCTATGTGAAGCCCACCGCTCGAACCCTCGGCGTGCCATGACACAGCTCCAAAGTTCCGGTATGGAGCTGGGTACTCCTATTCCAGCAGCGTCTCCTCCAGAGTCAGCATAACTAAGTGTGTGTAGATTCACCCTAAAAAAAGTGTGTAGATTCTAATTTTAAATTTATTTGTATATTTCATTATGAGCGATCATCATTTTTCTATTATATAGTAAACCCATTTTGCTTTTTGCATCCACCAACAAAGCTACATTGTTTTATAGTTCAATAATCTTTAGAATATCTTCGCATGATTTATATTGTACATGGATTTTGTGTAACGTTCATTTGGTATCACTATTTTTGTTGGAAATAAGAATAATGTTTTGTAACACATGATTGAACATAATTGTACAGTAACTAGAAAAAAAAAAAAGCGATTACGTGACAATCATAGTCGAGGATTACGTAACATGCCCAAAGGTACTGCTAACCCTTCCACCATTCATGCTGAGAAGAAAGGCTGCATCAGGAGGACCAACAATTTGACAGAATTGACTAAAATCAAACCTTAAACTTTGACTGTCAACCCTTAATTTTAACTTATCCTGTCCATCGTCCTCATGGCACTCGTACGGATCCTTCTCAAGACCCTCGTCTAAAGAAAGTAAGTAGACGAGGTCAGCGTCATTCAAACGCTAGCTAGTTAACACTTTCCTTAATACACATAGTATTTAGAAGGCTTTATTTGGTGGAAAGGTTTATTTTATTTGCGTAAAGCCAGGTTTTATAAGATTTTGAAATCATCCAAGCTAGCATCAACTAGAATTTGTCTTGTTTATATAAATCAGAGGTTTACCATTATTTAATATAACTAGCATCAACTAGAAACTTTATTTAATATAACTATTTTCATCCTTAGTCTATTTTAACCAATTTCTTATATAGTAAATCCCCTCATTAACTAAACAGTACCATTATTCCATTGCGGAGGTAGTTTTCTTATTTTTATTAAATCAGAAATGGCCTAAGATATTTACCTGGATTTTTCTAGAATTTTTGGGAGTCTTTATCTATTTTAAATAAATCAATAACTATTTCGGTATTTAAATAAATGGTTAAATCGCTGGAAAAGGATAAAAATCCTTCGGGCCGAACCAACTGACGAAGCGGCCCAGTGATGAAAATGGCCCACGGCCGCGCTCGTGCCGGCCGGGGCGACAACGCCGAAAGCGGGTTTTCGTAAGGTGCCAAGGCGAGGAGAAAGCGCCCACACCTCAAGACGTCTCCACTTAAATTGCCAGGTGGGGCTAGGGCCCACTAGGCAGTGACGCAGCGCTGTGGTTTAAGCCAGCGCGCGCGCGGGGGTTTCTGACCGGTGGGGCCCACTAGGCAGTGACTCATCATCGCATGATCGGCACGGATCTTGACATGCATAGCACGGCTCCCCGTCATCTTCTTCCTCTGGTCGTCGACGTGGCCGACGGCGGCGGAAATTGACGCGGCGGCGCTACAGTCATGCTCCAATCAAGAGCATGCGGGGGCTAGCTTCTACAGCTCCTAGGGAGCCCAGCGGAGCACTCGCCGAGGCCGGGGATGGCCGGACGCGGCACCGTGGCAAGCGGCAACGGAGCCCAAGGCTCGCCGAAGTTGCCTGCCCACGTTTCGGACCTACACGCTATGGGATGGAGCGGAGAGCTAGAGGGAGTATCACCGGTGCTCACCGAACTCACAGCCGGGCGAGGGATGGAGCGAAGGTGTCCGGCGACGAAGAACCCGGCGATAGCCGAAGCAAGGGCGCCTCCAGCGAGGCTCCACCGGACGGCACTGCTAAAATTGGGCGAGGCGAAACGGTTGGGGTGAAGTTTAGAGGCTTAGGGGGAAAGGAAATGGTCTCGGGCTCATGAATTTGGCGAGAATATCCTCGGCGCCGGCGCGGTGGCCTTTGGTTTTATAGGTGCTGGGCGAGGCGGCTGGTCCAAAGGCGCGCTTAGTGGCGCAGGGAAACCGGCGACGCTTCGACTAGACGGGTGCGGCGCGGCGCGGCGCGCGCGATGATGGCGTGAGTGGCGCTGATATGACCAAGCGGCGGGTGGCGCGATTCAGGGTAGAGCAGAGCCGAGCCAAGCGGCGGTAGGGCCACTGGGCAGGGAAGAGAGAGAGAGAGAAAGAAGGAAAGGGAGAGAAAGTGAGAAGAGAGGAAGTGGGGCCCACATGTCAGCGCAATTTTACACAAAATTTGAATTCAATTGAGTTTTGAATTTGTCCCCAAATTGGGGTGTTACACCAACCGTCTCGCAAACAACTCCTATACAACTAGTGGATGGATTTCCTGCCGTATCTGCAGCGCCCGTAGCAGCTACTTCAAGCCTTTTGGTTATGATCTTAAATCCAAAGCATTTATATCAAAAGATGCTCAGGATGATATCACCTGGAAACTCACTACAAACAGCTGTTCACCACCAAATCAGCCTACTATGTGCACAATAGGCCGTCATGTTCCCCGGACGCTATTTGGGGTGCCAAAGTGGAGAAATAAAAATCGCTTGCCAACTATGAACAAATTACAGGTGAGGGGTGGCCTGTGGCCCAACTATCCCATCTATCCTCTTTGCGGTCAACGGCTAGAAAATGCAACTCACCTTTCTTTTGTCATGCTCCTTTGATAGGCTAGACAGCTCTTGAGCAAGATCCTGGGCTACCTTCACCTTACGAATCTGATGCCAACCGCGTCCTTGTTGTTGAATTGGGATCTCCTTTGTTAGATTGATCATAGGTATTTGACGCATAAATTGGAAGGAAAATCTTTTGACGGGGATGGAATTTAGAAAGAATGAATTGGTAGAATTTCCCAAAATGTTTATAATCCGGTCTCCAGAGCTGGCCAAATGGGCCAGATCAAGTAGACCGAAACGGGTAGCCTGTTATTATTCACTGAGTCGGATGGTTTTGGCCGACGAACCGTACTTGGACATAACCCTTGGCCTGTTGGGCTAACACGGGGTTCAATTTGCATAGTAGCGACCTAGTTCGGTTCGTTAAGCATGGTTATGGAAGCATATATAATCTTCCATTTCTTGCAAATTTGTGTATATATTTCATGATAAAATTATTCACATTTATTTAAATATCCATAATAATAAAGCTATTCTTCTCACTTGAAAGATATTATTATGTGTCCTACAAATGTTTTTATCATTTTCATACTATTTTTCATTGCCATTTTGTATTTTCCATTTCTGTAAATATTTCAAAGGTTTTTTTTTTTCAGAAAGCTGATCCAACCCGCAGTAACTAGGCCACGGGCCAAATAGTAATTGGACTGGCTCGAATCGTCTGGTTCTTCAACCAAACCCCATCTGAACATAGACCACAACATGTTAGCCCGGTTGGTTAACCGGACCCAAACGAATCGATTTAAACGAATCAGCTGTATAAAGTTTTTAAATCCAGTCTCCTATGTTTATCTTGAGGCCACCCATGGTGCACAAATTGCGCTGTAATCGAACTCAATTTGTGACCCCTTTTCTCATCATGTTTAAGGCCCTGATATTAACGGCTGAACAGCTGAACGGCTTAATTGACTGAATTTCAAACGTTTCACGAGGTAGTCTCGAAATTCGGATCCATTTCATTTGACTTGTTTTTTAAAGCGTTAGGACTCACCTTCACAACAGCGAAAAACAGATTTAAAAAACTCAAACCATATGGCTTTTTAAAACGTAGATAAGTCGTTAAGCTGTTAAGCCATTAAGCTGTTAAGCTAAAAAGAACTGGGCCTAAGTGATAAGGCAAGGCAGAGCTCCTGCCACTTGTTTTTTTTTTTAAAAAAAAAAAACCAGCAACCACATACCGAATAAGAAATTCAGAACCATCGGTTGACCATACATTCTAGTGTGCAATTTCAAAGGAAATACGAGAGTTGACGTCAGTGACTATTCAATGGAAAAGGATGACTCAAATTATGTCCGTGAAGAACGGCCAATGTCCGTGAAGAACGTCCAAAAGGCGGCCAGACAAAGAAGCCAGACTCGAGAGATTCGGATGAATCACATGACCTTCACCTTCAGGGATAGGTATTGACCAGGACATTTCTGATCTTCTAGATACACTTGGAAAAGAATCTCCATGCTGTGCAAACTATACACGGTTTGTATAAACGAATAATCTAATTACATGTTGAAAAATCAAAGAGAAATCTAAAGAATAAGAAAGAAAGGGTTGTTACAATGAGACAACACAGTGTAGGAACAAAACTACCGCAGGCTAGAACCAGTAAGACGCCTAACTGTTTCTCAGGGCTATGAACTGAACGCATTATGGTGCCAGGCCCCAAACAGCGTGAGGTCTCTTCCCAAGTAGTGGGAATGCCTTCCGACTAGAAAAAGGATTGCGGCATTCATCGTCATGTTTTTGTCATTTCAGTATCAGCATGGTTCCCATTTTCAAGGTGCTTTCCATTCATCTGCGTTCGTGGTCTCTGCACACAATAAAAGGATACCTCAGTATCAGAGTTTCTGCATCATTCGATTTCTACCAAATTCAACCTTCTATCCTGTTGCAACAAAAAAAAAAGTGTGATGCCTCATACCCGATCAGAAGCATCGATCGTGCTACCATTCAGAAGCCTCGTGTTCTCTTCTTTCAACTTGCTGTCTTTATCCTTCACACTCACGGGTAGAACAGATGCTGATCCTGCTGATCGATCTGGTAACTCTGTACACAAAAAGAAAAGATTATAAAAGGAAGTCAAATTGTAAACAAAATCGTTATCATAAAAAATGGCAATATTTTCTTTCTTACCTGTAAGCTTCTTGTCCACAAAGAAAATAACCAAATTCACAGTATACCTGTAGGGAAGATACGTCAATAAGGAGAAGATGTATAACAGTCACAGCAACCGAAGTGAAATATTTACCGACCATGCAACAACAACATCAACACTGTAATGCTTGCGAGAAGCAATTATAAGAAGACTCTGAACGACAGATATGCACCATGCTAGCATCTTAATAAACCTGACATGAATATTTAAACATATAGTTATGCATCTTATGGGAATAGTATTTCATAGAAAAGTTAAAATTAAGTCATGAATGCAGTAATAATAAAAAACTTAGGAACTCACCTTATACTTCCGTATTTATGATATGTTATGACAAACACTAGAGTGAAAATCATATGGGATGAAAAAATCAAGTCACCACAGCCGTAAATTACTCCTCTTGGAACTGCAGCCATGTAGGACAGCATACATAAGATACTTGTACATAAAAATAAGTTGCAGACGAGTTAAAGAATGTACAAGTGACATCTTACAATTAATAAGAAGCACCTCTGCAACAGAATGAGGTGGTGGTAGTCTGGCAAGAGGTGAGCCCTGAATTGGATAAATGAAAACGTTTATAAAGTATCATGCAGGTTAACATCTTCCAACATAATCTGCCACTACAAACAGAAGCTACAGTCTAACAAGCCACCTTTACCTCACGACAGTGGTAGTTAGGTCCAGGAAGTTGTGTGGAATAGAATGTGACTATCCGTAAGAATTGAGAAGCCTGAAGAAACATAAAGCATAAAAATGTGCTATTGTCAGCATGTTGCAAGCACAAACAGAAGTTTACAGCACACTGCGTCCATGAAAATTTTAAAACATTGGGAGTTGACACTTACACATAGGAAGGCAAGCACCCTGCGCCAAATAAGAACGGTGTAGAAGCGCTTGGTTTTAAGGATGAAAGGATGAAATGTCCACTGTAAGGTAAACATGTTGCTGTTACAATGATTGAAGCTAAACCATTATGTTGGAGCACCATATATAGTTCAAGCAGAGGACTACAATGAATCAGGAAATGCATGTACATGGCATTTGTTTGCCGTTATTTATAGGTATCATAGGCAATGAAATAAAGTTAACTTTCCTGTTCATATAAAGAATCCGATTACACATTTTGTTATCATCAGGCTTCCAAGAATACAAATATAAATGTAAACTACTAATATGTAAAATAAGTCGGTGAAAGAATAAGAGATTATACAACATGTTAATTAGAACATGTATAAAGAAATTACCAACACAAAGGAGAGGAAGACGAACGTAAACAGAGTCTCACTGATATAACCCCTTTCTTTTCCAAGCTCCTAAAAGATATTCAGCATAACCGAAATTAATAAGGGGGCATTTCCAGTACTGCATATTTATTGTCACAGATAATGCTAAATTAGCAACTGGCCTATCAAAGAGTACATACGGGAAGAATCATGAAGCCAAGATCTTGAAGGGTAGGCCCTGGCCGGTGCAAATAATGGACCCCTCGAGCTGCCAAACCATGAATGTACTGTTTGTACGGAAAAGGTCAAATTAGTGCTGCTTGTCTCGGTAGTTGAATAAAGATGTAGGCAATGACATGTTGGAGCTCTCGAAATTCCAAGGATTATAATCAACGAAAACGAAAGGAGATAGAGCGGAAATTGCGATCATGCTAATTTCCCCGACCCTAGCCGCGAAGAAGAAAGAAATTGGTCGGATGATGGTACCTGGAAGACGAGGCCCGCGAGGAGGAGCGGCCATTTCTCGGAGAGAATCTTGAGCTCCACCGCCGTCTCGGAGGTGATCCTCCTCACCACCTGCACACGAACCGGCGCACAAACGCTGCTCAAATCTCCAAAGGAATCCTCCAGCCACAAACAAAAAAAGAAAATCACGGAGGAGCAGCCCGGGCCAGACGCACCTTGGAGACGCTGCGAGGGAGGTAGAAAGGCGACATGCCGGCCGGCCGGCAGCCAAACGGAGGAAGGAGGCGGGGGGAAAGAGCACCGGCTCCTCAACGGATCACCACCGCTCCTCCTCCTCCTCTCTTTCCTCCTCCTCCTCCTTGAGCAGAAGAAGGAAGGAAAAGAGAGGGAGAGAGAGCACGCGCGCGCGCGGAAGATCAAGATTAGAAGCGGAATGCGAGGCGGCGCGCGCGCGGCCTAAAAACCGGCGAGGGGCCGGGGCCGGGAGCGGCAGATTGTTCGGAGGAGGATGCGCGCCGCGCTGGAATGGAAGAAATTCGGCCTCCTTTTCTCTCCTCTGGAGCCAGGAGCACCGATGGCCTTTCCAGATATGGATTACCTTCCTCCCCCTAGCTTTTCTTTCCTGATTGAACCCACCCCCTGCTAGTCAAGGTGTCTAGGTCTCCAGGAGCCTCGAGGCAGGGGAGGAAACGACATGGCGCTGTGCTGTGCTGGTGGCCTGGTGCTGCCAGCCGAGGAGGAGGGAGGAAGGCGATTCTAGAACGGAGGTGTGTGCAGACAGGGTGGATGGACGGAGGGGCCGGCGCCCCGCAAAGGTTTGACGCGGTTCCCGCGCGGCGGCATGTGGGACCAACAATAATGAGAGGGGCGATGATGCCACGTGTCAAGCAAAACCATTCAACATGTGCCTCTGCAACCCTACGAGATTTTTCAACAGAAATATTATAATCAGAACCTAATTATAATCTACGCAATATAAATGGTAGAGATTATTGTAAAAATATACAACGGAATAACATTTGTGTTCATTATTCCTATGATTGCGATTTTGTGTTACTACCATGAATTACAACACGTTATCAGCACGACTGATCTCAGGTTTGTCGATTCGGTATATCGTTTTAACTATCAGATCTATTATTTTTGATCCATTTGAATTGCACGCAATTTTGTTGAAGATATGTACATAACTGATGATGTTGATCCTAAATGCAGTAGCGTCGGCAACGCCGGCTACTACCTACGTACGTGTGTCTGGGCGGCACAGTCGTGCCGGCAGCGCCCGCCGCGACGCTCCAGACGATATCGGCGGCACGCACGCCTACCGGACTAACCAAAGTGGCGTCATGTCGGCCCTATCCCTATCTTGTCGGCCACCTGACCTGCATGGCACAGTGGCATGCACGCGGATCAACCATGACAGCGGTGGCGATAGTAACTGACACGCACGTGCAACCACCCTGACGTGTCCTTCGTTGTTGACAACGATCTCTTTGGCTTGGCTATAGCTTTCCTGCCTACGTCTTGTAGACTGCGGCGAACGTGACACCTATTTCGGCCAGATTCAACCTCAGTACAGTGGCATGGTGGCGTTGCGGTGCCCCTGAAGGGCGGCACAACAAAGTCCGGACCAATCCGTCGGAATTACAGCGGCATTTGCTTGCACCTGCACTAGCCAGTGGTGTCAACAGTTAGGGTTTGAAAACTCTGCCTATACCATTTTTATTGGGCCTAATATCCCATTATGTTGTCATTCCGTACAATTAAAAGGTAGATTTGCATCATCGTCCTTAAGGTTTGGCATAGAACAATGAGCAGAGGAATCTAATTTAGTCCTTAAAGGACACTGTAATAACACGAGTGTTGTTTGATCGCTCCCGGAGGGGAAAGACCAGCACATGCCGGCCCATAAACGCAGGTGGGACTTGGGAGCAGACAAAAAAAAAACTGGCGATACTGACGGTTGCCAACAAGGAATGCACACCACGTGAATGCAACGGTCTCAGCGACCTTGATCATTCCACTTCAGATGCATTCCAACTTCCACGAAACCAAACCGGCAAGGTACCTCCCGCTTTCCTTCTAGACTCCCCATGGGCCCATACTATTCGCCTCTACATGTATTTTGTCGCGGTCAACGACTTTGATGTCATGACCTCACAGCTTAGCCGCCTCGTGTTACTACTCGCTAATTATCCATCATGGCTTCTCCATCAAGGCACTAGTTATATTTTGGGTTGCGTATTGTAGCAAGTTCAAACAATCCGTACAACAGGATAATAGTGTCAAACTGTCAATGAGTTGTTTTCTTCATACTCTAGTCAACCCAGAGCGTAGGGCATGTTCTTTTCGGCTGATCTAAACAATTGAACAGTTGAACGGTTGAAATTATTGAATTTTAAGAGTTTTTCGAGATAGTCTTTAAATTTGGATCCATTTCAATTGAATTGCTTTTTAAAACGGTAAGACCCATCTTTCAAACAGTGGAAAAACAAAATCAAAAAACCCAAAACATATGTCTTTTCAAAATATGGATAAATCGTTAAGCTGTTAAGACGATATGCTGTTAAGCGGAAAAAACAGGACCGTAGTACATCGTCATCGGTTACACAACCATAGAGTTTAATTAGCTTTCATTGCTTCATTACGGGTATCACTTTCCCATGATGTAGCTGTTATTTTTTCCGATAATATTGAAGCCGTTATTTTTTAACTACATGTGCATCTCTTCCGTTCCAAAATTTACAGTTGAATTTCGTCAGAAAATAAATGCAGCAGAATTAGGCCGGGGTTGATCGATGTCTGCGCTGTGGACAGAAGCCTCATCTTCAGACGTGGTGCTCCGATGAGCGGGTTTGTTGGGCCTGGCCGGGGTTGGTTGGCTGGGCTGCAGGGCCGCCGTTGACAGGTCTTCGAGTATGCTTTTGCTGCCGTTCGTTATTTCGTATACCGGGCAAATGCTGCTGTCCGCCTGTGGCCTGCACAAACCTGTTGCCAGGGGCGGATCTATGTGGCCCATGGGGGGGTCACAGGACACCCGGTCCAAAAAAATTTTTAGAGAGGATTAATGAGTATGGGCCAATGGTGAACCCCCCAGCACAAACTTGGTGAACCCGGTGTGTGTCTCCATGTACAACGCAGGCAGCCCAAACCCATGAACGCAGCACAGCTGCACAAGCTGAACGCAGCACACCAGGTTGCTAGTTGCTGCCATCGATTGGAGACTTGGAGTTGCCAGTGCGGCCCAATCTGATTGGAAAGTGTAAAGTCACCTCGCCGGCTCGCCTCCCACACGCTGTTTTGCCTAGACCACCGCCTCCTGCCCTCCTGCTCCTTGGATCGCTCATCGCTAACCTCTGGCTTGCCCGATCGGCGATTGCCGCCGGCCGCTCGACGCAACCGCGAGTCTACGAACCTCGCCAGACTGTGCACCGGTGCACGGAGGTAATCAGGTAAATACTCAATCTATTTGAATATATAGTACTTCATAATTATACTAGTCTGATCCGGCGATCTCCAATTTAGATTTTAGATTACTAATAATCTATTATAGGAATCTCATTTAGTCGGTGTTAATTTTTAATGAAACATGAAACCATAGTGCTGGCTGGTGAAGGCTAAGAGAGTGTCAAACCTAGGTTTTCCATGAGATCAAGACAATGCTAGTAGATTATACAATACAATGTCAGGTTCAAGTAAGTGCCATTCTTACTTTTAATACATGTGAATGTACATGATATTTTATTTCTTAAACTATTAAACATGAGATGCCGACAATACGTATGTTTCTATATTATGCAGGTAAATTTATGGAAAATTTTCTGAAAAGGAAAGCTCATGAACTTGAAAGAACACAAATACTAAAGGTAATGCACTTACTTTCATTTAATTAGTTTATTCTATTTTTTACATATTTAAATTCAATTTGTTTTTTTCAGGACAATGGGATTTATGTATGTTTCAGCACTTTCGTCAATAATGAAATAATATTATTACCTATTACTAGTGAGCTTCCTCATTTTCGTAAGTTTCTTATACCACTATTAATCTATTATTTTTAGACATGTTTGTTGAATGGTGAACCCCGGTCATCTTCGCTCTAGATCCGCCACTGCCTGTTGCGGAATCACGAAAGCCACGGCCTAGCCGGTCGACGTCTTTAGGTGGGTTCCACGTGAATCTTACTCTAAAACCTAAACAATCTAAATATATAAACTAGCGAGATGGCCTGTGAGTGTTTGTATGGCTAGATTTGAGTATATATAGCTTATTTTTTAACTTATTTTTTAGTAATCTTCAACTCATAATCTATCTCCAATATATCAGATTAGATTTAGAGTTTATCTCTAATATATATCTCCAACTCATAATCTATCTCTAATATATCGTCTCAGATTTAAACTTTTATCTCTAATATATTAGCTTGAGATCTAGGCAATTTATAGTGTAGCGTGCGTGCACTACATATGAGTATATGACATTCCTTAGCAGACAGGTCATCTTGACTCGGCGTCTCAACGTGGCCGGTACCCTATCGTGCTGAACCTTCTCTCTACTGCTGAGCACAACGACCTCGATCGGGTCGAGATCCTCGCCGGCCAAGATCACGTTGGACACGTCGTTGGGCATGACTGTCCTCAAGACCGAGATGTCTGCTATCCGAGTTTTTATGCCATGTGCAATTTTTTTTATCGCGGATCGTAGGTGGAATTCTCTTCCTTGCGTGCGATCCAATCAAAAAAGTCATTTGCTATTACTTTTATAAGGAAATATACTCCTACTAATTAACTATCTAATCCCTAACCGATTCGATATGGAGTAACATATTCAATATGGAGTGACAAAGGTGGGTAACTTAAGCGAAGTTTAAATGATCCAACTCGCAAATATGGTTGTTGAATGAAGGGAATAGACGGATAAGATTTGTAGTTGGATTTAGGCCACAACTGCTCAATTATAGTGCGTGCGCGCGCGGGTGTGTGCGTATGTGTGTGTGGTGGACTCCCCAAGGCCTGGGCTCCCCACTTGATAAGCATTGGATTGCATCAAGATGTGGGATTTTAATTTGGGAATAATTCTTGACGGGTTCACTCGATAAGCTTCTTTGATATACAAACCTAATAATGTCTTTATTATGTTGTATATTTGATTTTGAACTCCTCCGATGGCAATTTGATCGTCTGGTAATTAGAAAAGCAAAAACAAATGCAATTAATGTACTACGGTCATTTGGCGACAAATTTAAAAAGGGTACGCGACATTTGGAAGCAATCCATACTCATTTTTTTATTTGAAAGCAACGAGTGTATCTTTTCTTTTTATTTGGAAGCATCGAGGAATATAAGCTTTTGCCTATTTGAAGCGTACATACTCATATTTGAAGCGCATATACTCATCTTTTCTTTGTTTTGTTTGGAAGTACCGTATCATATAATTACACATCGAAGGGTCCGAGAGTGTACATACTCGTTTTTTAAAAAAACATCCAAGTATATAGGTATGCGATAATCGAAGCATGTACATACTCATTTTTTTATTTAGAGTTATCCAAAGAATGATGTATTATAGTCCTAGTACATATTGTCAAATATTACTGCTAGATGCATATTTACATAAAGATTTTGTGGGCATATACCTAACTTTCAACTGTGTATATTTCCCTAATTGTACATAGAAAATAACCACCTGTCGACTGGTGGCTAATCGGGGGTCACCGTCGGCAATGAATTTGTTACGAGGATGCGCGCAAGAACCAAGCCAGATGGTAACACAAGACAGGGATTTATACAGCTTCGGGCCCTCAACACGGAGGCAATACCCTAGTCTTGTGCTCTGGGATTATGTTTCTACGAGAATTCGCAGATGATGGAGATGTCTATGCTGATGCAGCTATCCGATGTGGGATGCGCGTGTTGTGATATGTTCTATGCCCCCTACCCCTTCCTTTATATAGTGCAAGGGAGATGGGATTAAATGGTTCTATCCAGTACATGGTAACAAATTCGGTTATACCGGTGCATGATATGCTAGTATGAATCTCCTAATTACATGGAGCTTGACTCTATCCTTATGAGCATTCTTGGTGATGAAGTCTTGCATAACCTGAGTGGTCTCTATCCCGATCTAGCCGGCATGAGTCGCCCCCTATCTGCCTCCTTATGGGCCTTCTAGAGGATACCCGGGGCCCATGTAGTCCACAGTAGCACTCGAGTGCTTTACGATCGAATCAGATGTCCGGCCAACTGGTCTTGTCAATGTCTCCTGTAATCTAAAAAGAGATTGTGAAGAACTCAAGAATTCTTAAGTCATTGGTGTTGAAAGCAACGCCTGGCTCGGTAGTACCGAAAATCCAGTCTCTAGGCCTGTTTGGCACGTTACCTTAACGGGTGAATTTGGCAACTTGACACCCACTCTCGCATTGCGAAATCAGCAACCAGTTCTTCATGGAGCGTGCCTTAAGCCACGCAATCATAGCTTCTGTCTTACGGCATGCTATGAGTCATGCGTTTTAAGAATGTAAGGCATCAGACGTCTGTCCTTGTCTTGCAAGAACCAGCACTTGACCCAGCATGGGGCACGTCTTTCAGCCGAGTGGTACCTGTCCCAACCGGAGAAGGGATCAGTTGTCAGCCTACCTAAAGGCGTACCGATTGGATATAATTTAGCCGAGAGGTATTTGTATCCGGGTAGCGGTATACAACTAGCGACCTTTAAAAAGGCATACCTTCGAAACAGTACCCAAATTTCACCAACACCCAACCTTGAACATACAAAGTCGGCTATTGACCCAACATGGGATATGCCATGAAATATTTTTCAATGTGGCGCTTCCGGTCATTTTCCCTCAAGGGTGTACCGAGGCTGAATTAGACTCGATGTTAACTTGCCACCGCCGTTAGTGGCGCACTATTAAGAAAGCCTGTTAAGGGGGTTGCCCCTTGTTTATTTGTTCCAAGCCCATTTTAGGGAAGGCGAAGAGTTTTCGCGGCCTTCTCTCACAGCCGAAGCGTCACGCGCTTCTGCTAGGAAGCGCAACCGCACCCACTTCTGTCCCATCGGCATGATGGTTTTACTGTGTTCAGAACGGATAGCGAGACGTGTCTCTTTAACTTCTTCGTATATATATATAAACAGAAATCCCAAATGCAGCGTATTACGCCTCCTTCAGTCTTCAAGTCTTTTTCCCCTCTTTTCCTCTTCGAGCTTCTTCCCCTTTCCTCTAAATCGCAATGGCTGGCCAAGGCGAGCAGGTGGATTCGTGGGCAGCCGCCTGCGCCGAGTACCACGCTCGCATCGCCGCTGCCGAAGCCGCTACGGCCGTCGAATGGCAGCGTCGGCAGGAGGAATACGTGGAGCGAACTGCCCAAAGAGCCATCAGGGTTTTGGTTCACGACCACCCGTGGCTCTTCCTAGCACACACTCCCCTGAAGGACGCGCTGGTCGCCTCTATTCTCGACATGAAGTGGCCGTCAGAGTAGTCATTTTTTTTCTTTCGCTTCTCCGTGAGCCAGCAACGAGCCCTAGCTCATTGTGCTGAGCCGCGGAATATATGTAATTCGGCCTAAGAGCTGTTATGAAAACATCTTTTGGAAGTACCTTGAAATCCCTTCGTCTTAATCTTCTTGTTGTCTTGACCAATTACCGAATTTCCGACTGGTATTATCTTCATCCAAGTAGTTAGAACCACACGTTTCCCGAACCAGCATCCAACGTTTCAATGAACCTCTCGGGGAAAATCACTCAGCTAATCGAGCGTCAGATAAAGCCCAGCCCGAAATATGCAATGTGGCCCGCTTATACTTAGGAACAGGGAAACGAAATCGCTTCGCCTAGCCCATTTCTTGCGCCAACGGTTTCATCCGCTCCAGCGAACTCCGCTGCTAGGATTTTCCTTCTTCGCGTTCTCCGCCGCTACCGTCGCCGATCAGCAATGGCTCCGCCATCTCCTGCCGCCCCAAAAACGACCAGCAGCGCCAAAGAGTGGATGAAGTCCATCACGATCGACCGGAGGTTGCAGAAGCTCGTATCCACGGTGTACTCCCCTCAGAGGAGCTGATCTCTTGATGCCCTGCCGCCGATGAGTCCTCTCCCATCCCTCGGTCTGACGAGGTGGTGGTCTTCGAGTCCTTCTTCCTTCGCGGCTTTGGCCTTCCCTGCTCTTCCTTCTTCAGGGGGCTATTGCATTTCTATGGGATCGAATTAACTCATCTCAACCCCAATTTGATTTTCCAAATCACGGTCTTTATCCATATTTGCGAGGCGTATCTCGGGATCGCGCCCCATTTTGATCTTTTCAGATCCCTTTTTCTTCTTAAGCCTTTCCGCAACAAAGCTTCTCGCAGAGCTGTAGGCGGTGTCGGATTTCAGCTGTGGGAAAGGGCTAAGAAGTTCTATTCCGATCTTCCCAGGAGGACTTCCAACAAGGGCTGGCATTCCGAATAGTTTTGTTGCGCCAATCTCCCCCATTCCTTCCTCTGTTTTTAGGAGAATGTCCCATAGTCCATGCATCCTGGTCCTCCCCCCTCGCCGAGAGCGAGGAAAGCCATGTCAGGGAACTACTCCCCCTTCTCGGGAGACTGAAGTCCATGGGGCTGACTGGCATCGGCGTAGTGCTAAACTACAACGTCCGCCGTGTCCAGCCTATCAAAGAGAGGGTGCATCTCGGATTTGAATATTCGGGACTCCAAGACACTACTCGGGAAAGTGAAGAACAACTCCCTCATAAGGATCTGATCAGCCGAGTGGCCGAACTCTTCGCCCCAGTCTTGATCATAGAAAATGAGAATTGTCCGAGTGCATATTGTCTTTCGTATCCTCCTCCAGCGGTAAACAGAGAACCTCCTTCAACTTTGGCTATGATTTAGGAAATCCTATCATAATTGATCTGGTCTGATCCTTGTGCAGGGACGCGCCGCATTCTTCTCCACATATCCCATCCCCGAAGCTCACAGTCATAAGGAGGCACCACTCAAGCGTCTTACAGAGGACTCGGCTGATGCTCCTCCGGCCAAGAAGGGCAAGGGAGTCATCCTAAATGACTCAGACTAGGATGAAGATGATGTCCCGCTCCTGTGTCGTTGTCGCCAAGCTCCGAAGCCTAGCCCTGCTCCCGCTGGGCAATCTCCGAGCCCTCCTTCTCGCCCGACTGTCGGCCCAGAAGTCGCATCAGAGGCTAGAAGGCCTTCCGGTTCTGCCCCGAGTGGTCAAGCCACTTGGGGGGCCCGAAGTTTATTCCATCGCAAAGGTTTCGATGCGGGGAAGCCCGAAAGGATCCTTGGGACAAGTTTTGTTGAGGTCAGTGTAGTCGATGCACATACGCCATGTCTTGTTCTTCTTCTGCACAGGACCGGATTCGCTAACCACTCGGGGTGGTATACCTCCTTGATGAACTGTGCTGCCAACAATTTGGTAATTTCCTCCTAGATGGCGTCTTTTTGATCTGAGGCAAATCTTCGCAGACATTGCTTGATCGGCTTCGCCCTGTCGTCAACGTGCAAAGAATGTTAGTTCACCTCCCTCGGAACACCGGGCATGTCCAAAGGTTTCCAAGCGAACACATCCTGGTTTGCCCGAAGGAAAGTGACAAGCACATCTTCCAATTTGATGTCGAGCCCTGTCCCAATTACGGCCGTTTTGGTCGAATCGGATGGGTCCAATACTATCTTCTTGGTTTCTTCGGCCGCCTAGATGGAGGTCTTGGCCTACTTTTTGGCGGGTATGTCTCCCTCCTCCTGAAGGGACGCAACTTCCCACCGAATCTTTTCCATATCAGCAGAAGTGTCGAGCGCCTGCCCCATCTCATAGCTTTCGCTGTCGCAGACTAGAGATTGTTTCACATCGCCAGGGATGGTGATCACCCCGTTAGGGCCCAACATCTTCATGGCGAGGAAAGTGTAATTAGGGACGGCCATGAATTTGGCGATCCCCGGCCTTCCCAAGATGGCATGGTATGCCGTCTTGAAATCGGCCACTTCAAAACTTAGACTCTCGGTCCGATAATTGTCCGTGGTCCCGAACGTGACAGCTAATGAGATCTCCCCGAGTGGTACTGCGGACGTCTCGGCGATTACCCTATGGAAAGGAGACGATCCCTGTCGTAGTTCGGAATGTGGAATCTTCATCTGATCCAAGGTCTTGGCGAAGAGTATGTTAATCCCGCTCCCACCATCAGCCAGAACCCTCTTCAATTTGTTCCCTTGAACGACCGGATCAAGCACCAGTGGATACCTCCCAGGGAAGGCAATCCGATCTGGGTGGTCCGACCGATTGGAGGTGATGGGTACCTCCGACCAGCGTAAGTATTTGGGGACGACTGGCATGATTCCGTTGATCTCCCGAGTGGTAAGCTTTTCCTTCCGCTTGGACTCAGACATGTCAGAGCCCCCAAATATGTAGATGATCTCGCACTCTATATCTTGGTAATCCCCATCTGGCTTTGCCGTGGCCACCTTTGGCCACCGACTACTTGGAGTTGTCGGCGAACTTCTGCAGAATAAGGCAGTCTTTGCCAGAATGCTTTCCGTGTGGGTGAAAGGGACATACCGCTTCCATGACCTTGTTGTAGTTGTTGTCGTTGGAGGGTTTAGGCCGATTACGCTCCACGTTGGCGACCATCTCGTCCTCCTTTCGCTTCTTGTCTTTGGGTTTGACCTGTTCGTCGTTTGGCTTCTTCTTAGAGCCCCCGCCGTGGCCACCACGATGATTTATGATGGCCTCCTTGGCGTTGGCTTCTTGATCCGCCATCGTGAACATGGCTTTGAGAGTTCGCAGGGGGTCTCGAGTCATCTACCTGATCAATTCCTCGGATTTACATCCGGCGAGGAAGGCGGCAATGACTGTTTGTTCCGAAACGTCCCGGATCTCGTTCTTCTTCTTGGTGAAGCGCTTGATGTATTCTTGGAGAGTCTCGCTCTTCCATCGACTGTCGATGTAATTGTCCGATCTTCCATCTCCCAGCAGGTCTCTCATAGGTCCCATGGAAGTTGGCAATAAACTGTTTCTGCAGGTCGTCCCAAGACTCAATAGAGTTCTCCGAGAGTCTCGTGAGCTAGGTCTTGGCGGTTGGGGTCAGAGCGACTGGCAGGTAATTCGCCATCACGTTCTGATCACCTCCTACCACGCTGGCTGCTAAGGCATAAACCTGCAGCCAGTTCTTTCGGTCTCTCTCGCCATTGAACTTGTTGATGCCTTTGAGGTTAAAGCCGTCTGGCCAAACCACACGGCAAAGATCCGGGGTGAATGCTCGAATCCCCTCCAAGGGTCATGGTCGACGTCGCCACTGTTGGGAAACGCGCAGGCTACGCTAGCCGAAAATCAAAATTTTCGCGCACACCCAGGATCAACATGTAAGTAGGGGACCATGGATCGTTACCCTCGACGCGCGGATGCAGCGGAAGAAGACTCGCGCACGTAGAGGAAGTAGTCGAACACGCCCCGATCAGTACGCCGACTGCTCGCCGAGGGGTCGCCCGTGCTCGGGGTGAGGTCGCCCGGCTCGCCGAGGGGTCGCCCGTGCTGGGGAGAGGTCGCCCGTGCTCGGGGAGAGGTCGCCCGTGTTCCAGGAGAGGTCGCCCGTGTTCCAGGAGAGGTCGCCTGGCTCGGGGAGAGGTCGCCGATCAGCAAGCACGTCCGCGAAAGCGGCAGTGCCTCTAAGGTATCCACACGTCCAGGGGTGGAACGTCGCGCGCCGGTGTGCTAGCACCACGTCGCGCGGCTAGGGTTTCCTCAGGAGCGGGAGGGGCGCGGCGGCTAGGGTTTTGGTGGAATGCATCTAACTCATACACCGCGCCGCCCCTGGCCTCCAACTTATATAGACGTGCTAACGGGCTTCTACACTAGAAGACCCGTTAGGACTCTATCTCCTACGTGGATCCATATCCACGCGCCGAAACCCATTAACAGAAGTGAATCCGTTAAGCATGTTCCAACCCGTTAAGTGTGTGACCCGTTAGGTTCATGTGCAAGTCGGCCGCGGACCCGGAAACCCGTTTCCAGTCCACAGATCAATAGCGGTATCTAGCAACACATATTGACCCCCGAATGCACAGAATGATCTCATCGGCTAAACCTTGATACACACGTACATACCGATCCCTTTGCCACACGACACCAGTCAAGCTCAAGGCAAGATGCGTGCCACCCTTGTGATAGCTCGACCCATTCACTCGTTCCGTGTAATGGATATAAGATGTGACTAACAATTAGTCACCTTGGCACGGCCGCGCACTTTCCTTATCCATCCACACCGAGGGGCCCAGAGGTATCTCTCCCGTTATCGAGGAGGGGCAAATTCCATCTTGATCTATCACACCCCTACGCCATGTTTCGCGGCATACCCGTAAGTTACCTTTATAACTACCCAGTTACGGAGTAGCGTTTGATAACCCCAAAGTATACAACTACGCATGCTGGGACTCTATGATGATCTCAGGTCTAAGGACCATATAGGTGTACCACTCGAGACAACAATCTGATGGCACTATTAAGATAACAATCTCAGCAGTGTCTCGGAGTAGGTCAATCCAACCATCCGTGTTCTCTAACACGTGTCCACATTATTGATTCGATATCCACAATATCTATGGTATGTGAAACAGTACCATCAATCAATACATGTGCCGATCAATCATTACTGCTCCTCATAATGATTCTGGATCAGGGATCAGTTTAGAATAATGTCATACAAACAATGTGTCTCACAACCAAGTCGTACTTGATGAACAAAGTTATGACCATTATTCATGGAACCTGATAAGCTAGTTATCGAAAAGTACATGAACAAAGACGTATTACACAATCATCTCATGATTGATCTAGGGCATATTCCCTTCAGCCACGGGGATCTGCTGCGATGATCCCACCGCGGGTCTTGACGACGATGTTCGTGGTAATGGTCGCGCCGACTGGCGGTGCCCTCGTCTTGATCGTCATTGCACCGATTGCGGTGGCTGTGAGAGTTTCGCTCGCCGTCAATGCGCTCCCGCCTTCTTACTTCTATGTCGTGGCAAAGGTTGTGGCCAGCCGAGTGATGCGAACCGCCAGCTGTGGAGGCTCGCGCCTTGCTCCGATTGCGCGTAGAGCGGCTATGTGCCGTAGCGATCGGAGCCGGGTGTGTCTCATTCTGCTGGATAGCCGCCATCTCTACCATGGCCGTTGCACGAGCCAAGATCTGGACAAGCGGGCTGTCTTCTGGAAGTTGCGGCGCGATGGTCTCGAGAAGCGTTTTGGAGGCGACGATATTCGCTTGAGGAGTCGTGTGGACGTCTTGATCCCTTAGCTTTACCGCGCGAAGCTCGTTCTGGATGTTGCGGCCGCGAATACGAAGTTGACGCAGGCGACCTTGGTCTTCAGCGCGACTCGGGTCCGCTTCTACGGCCTCAGTGGCGGTTGCCTCGTTCCCGATTGGTTGAAAGGCTGAGTAGTGGTCGTCTGCGCTGAGGAAGAAGACCTCGTTGTAATTACAGACCTCCGTGCTCTCATCAGACTCGGAGTCAGAGAGAGAGAGGCTGACTTGTTCACTTTGTCCAATGGGTTGGCCAATGTTGATGACACCCACGAACGTGGTCGGTTCCGACGGGACGAGTCCGACTGGTTGAGGAGATCGATCCTCCGCTTGGTCACCTCCTGTCCCGATTTCGGAAACAGTCTGCATGAAGGTCCCAGTGGGGTTTCCGAGACCAGAGGGAGATCCAATCTGGAGTGTTGAGTCTTCTTCGGGTGGGAGGACGTCCGTGCCCGAGTAGGCACCTCCGTCGAGTCCTTCTTCGCAATCTTCGAGGATGGGTGAAAAGTGGGAGCGGAGACGGATGATCCTGTCGAAAGTACGTGCCGAGTTCTCTCGGCCAAAAGGCAAGGGACGTGGTAGGGCGCATGTACCTTCTTGTGAGATGATCTCTCCAGGAGGGGAGAGATGAAGATTGCCGATGCCGTTGGCGATGAACTCCGTGGCACCAAAGCGTAGAGACTGTCCCGGCACAAGGGTGACGGACGACAATCTTTAGAAGGCCATCTAGCTTGATCGATGATCTTGACGCGGTCCCCTACTTGGCGCGCCAACTGTCGACAGGTGGCTAATCGGGGGTCACCGTCGGCAATGAATTTATTACGAGGATGCGCATAAAAACCAAGCTAGATCGTAACACAATACATGGATTTATATAGGTTCGAGCCCTCAACATGGAGGCAATACCCTAGTCCTGTGCTTTGGGATTATATTTCTGCGAGAATTCGCAGATGATGGAGATGTCTATGCTGATGTAGCTATCCGATGTGGGATGCGCATGTTGTGATATGTTCTATGCCCCCTACCCCTCCCTTTATATAGTGCAGGGTAGATGGGGTTACATGGTTCTATCCAGTACATGGTACCAAATTCGGTTATACCGGTGCATAATATGCTAGTATGAATCTCCTAATTACAAGGAGCTCGACTCCATCCTCAGGAGCATCCTTGGTGAACAAGTCTTGCATAACCCGAGTGGTCTCTATCCCGATCCAGCCGGCTTGAGTCGCCCCCTATCTGCCTCCTTATGGGCCTTCTAGAGGATACCCGGGGCCCATGTAGTCCACACCACCACAAAGAATGGGCTTAATATCCTTCTTGAGTCATTTAAATGCTGAATTCACCAGATTTTTGGTTTTTCCATCAACGCCACCATCTACATGTAATACGAAGATGTCAGAAATATTACAGAAGAGACGCAAGACGTAAAAGTGAATTGGGCGAACTAAAACATCAACTACTAAAATTTGCACGAAATGAAACTTTGGATTTGTAACACCCCAATTTTGCGGCAAATTCGAAATTCCTTGAATTTTGAAATTTTCTTGAATTCACCTAGACATGTGGGCCGCATTCCCTCTCTTCTCCTCTTTCTCCCTCTTCCTCTCTCTCTCTCTCGCTCTCTACCTGATGGTCCTGCCGCCGCTTGTCGTTGCTGCTCTGCACCCGCCTGCTCTGGCACTGCGCGCCCCGCCTGCCTCTGCTAAGCCTTTGCCGCTCACGCCATCATACGCACGCCGCGCTTGTCTCATCGACGCGCCGCGCCACGTCAGCTGTGCTCGCTGTGCCGCTCGCCCATCAGCGCCGCGGAGTGCGCCTTCGGGCCAGTTGTCCCACCCCGCGCCGATAAAGCCAAACGCCGCCCCGCCGGCCACGAATTTCCCACTTCCCCTAAATCTCTCCTCGCTGGCGCCAACGAATCTCCTCGCCGATTCCGTGAGCCGTAGCCCGATTATTTCCGCTTCGCGCATCCCCATCTCTCCCCTAACCCAACGCCTCGGTTGATTTCAGCAGAGGCACTTGGAGCTGCCGTGTCACTGCCGCGTTTGCTTCGGCCGCTGTCAAGCTCTCTGTCGTCGGCCACCCTGGTTCCACCGCTTGCCAGCCCTTGAGCTCGGTAAGCACCCACTTCACCCCCTCATGCTCCCCATTCAATCCCGTAGCATGTAGATCCGTAGCGTGCGCGTGCGTCTCCGGCGAGCCTTCGGCTCCGCCGCCGCCATCGCGCCGCCGCGTCGGGCCACCTCCGGCCACGGCACGGGCGTCGTTAGGTTCCTTAGGAGCCGTAGATGCCAGAGCGCTAACTCTCTTGGCCGTAGCGCCGCCGCGGCACAAGCCGCCGCCACTGGCCACGTCGAAAGGTCAGAGGTAGACGACGACCACGTGCCGTCCGATCCGCGCCAAGATTCGTGCAAAGGCGTAAACGCTAAGTCGCCGACGAGTTGAACCCACAGGCCGGTTTACCCCTTCGCGCTCGTGCGTAAGCTGTTAGGGCTGGTGCCACTGACTGTGGGTCAATGGCCCACCTGTCCGGTTAAGTGGAGGCGTCGTTGGGGGAAAACGCAAGCTTCGCAGCGAAAGCGCCCCCGTGAAAGCCGCCTTCAGTGTAGCCGCCCCGGCCGTCGCGGGCGCGGGCGCGTGCATGGGCCGTGGACCGAAACCGCTGTTGGGCCGATTCGCTGGTTGGCTCAGCCCGAGGGTTTACCACCTATTTAATCATTTAGTTAAATGCAGATACGGTTATATAATTATTTAAAATAGCTAGAGGCTCCCAAAAATTATAGAAAAATTCAGGTAAATAGATTAGGCCATTTCTGATTTTATAAAAATATGAAAACTGTCGATGGTTGGGATATCGGTCTCAAGTCGACTAAGGTTCTTGAGAAAGGGAGATAGAAGACTTGCCGAGCAAGGCGAACAGCAACCAACGAGTAACAGGGAGACACAGGGTTTTTATCCTGGTTCAGGCCTCTCGGGAGAGATAATAGCCCTACGTCCAGCCTTTCTTTATATCAAAGAGGATTACAAGGTGGAACTCGACGAGACGAACAGATCCCGGCGAGTAATATGCGACAATACTATGCTGCTTCGCCGTGGTAGGGGCTCTACACGTCGTAGGGGCTCGGTTTATATAGTGTTGAACAACCGACCTACCGAGGGATAATCGGGCCGGGCTAACCGCGAGATCGTAACGGACTCGTACCATGCCAAATATATCCCGAGGTAGATAAGGTATACTCCAATTCTTGGGGATCACGACGTCTGCTCCAATCCGAGAAACCACTTGTCTGCTCCAATCCGAGAAACTACGTCCGGGTCTTCACGTAGCCGTGCAGAACTCTTGCTCGAGTTGGACTCAAACAGGATTCCTTGGCCATTACGCACCGTACCAACCATGAAGCTGTTCGGTAGGATGCACATGAGCCAGATAAAACCTTCCAGGGAGCTAGGCCCTAGGAGGCTGTTCGATTGGGCTGACAGGGAGTGGGCCATTGCAATGGGCCGTGATTTTATCCCCGATAGCTAGCCCCCGAGACTCAAGTGGAATATATCATCAGAGTGGGGTCTTCCTCTTGAGACTCCAAGTCACGAAGAGGGTAACTTTGCTGGTACAAAAACGTGCAACAGGTGACCGAACAGGTTATAACTCAGCCGAACAAGACTTGTTCGGGCCGAACAAACCCGCCCAGTGCCGAGGAACTCTATTGTGTCGAACAGGAAATCGCATCTGCCCGAGCAGAGCACTCAACCTTCAATGCAGATACTGGAAAAAATAACCGTTGGTAGATCTCAACGGTAACTTTCACTGCGCAGTCAGAACGGGCAACCGTTTTTACCTAGCCGTTGCAGTAAAAAACTAGCCGTTTTGTGGCAAATAACCATTGCAGAGCTGCTCGTCTATGGCTATAAAAAGCACCAAGTCGCCCGCGGCTTACCACTTCCGCTCTCGCGCGCCTTTCCCTCCCAAGCCCTATTCCAACCGCGCACAGCATCAAACAGCCACCGCCCAACTCCGAAGCTGCTCGTCCACCCTGGGGATTGCCATGGCCAAGTTCTCAGGCACTAGCAGGACCGAGGAGGACTTGAGGATCTTAGAGTCGGAGGGACACATCGACGCTGGCAGCTGGAGGCTACCCGGGAAGGAGGAGTTCCCGGAGCCGCTCGAGGACGAATTCGTCAACTTCGAGCAGTTCGCGATGTTTGGGTTGAGGTCTCCCGAAAGCGATTTCGTGGAGGCCTTCCTGAACGTGAGCGGGTTGGAGGTTGCAAACTTGAACCCCAACTCGTTCTTGCAGATGGCGGTCTTCGCACACCTGTGCGAGGGATACCTAGGAGTAGATCCATCGGTGGGCTGTTCCTCCACTATTACACCGTGACGAGGAGCAGCTCCACCGCTTCGGCGCTTGGGTGCTACTGCCTCAAGCTCCGGGCCACCGCCGACGACGCGCCGTACCCTTGTCCACCACTGCTCGACTCGATGGGGCCATGGTGGATGAGGTGGTTCTACACCAGAAGGAGCGGCGATAGCAGGCTCATCTTCACTGGGAAGGCACTGGCGAAGGGAACACAAATGCCGCGGCCGAAGCCGAGCGGCGAGAAGTGGTATCTCACCCGGAAGATCGCCTCTCTCGTGGGCCTGGGGCTCACGGGCAGAGAGATTATCCGGGACTTCGTGGCAAACAGGATCTGTCCGCTGCGGAAGAGGTCTTACCCTTTCTACAAGATAGTAGATTGGGAAGATATCACCAGGGAAAGTTCGGGTAAGTTTCTCAAACACTCAACCCTTCCTTAGTGATTCATCCGAACAGGAACTTAAACGCGTCTTCTGTTCGGGCAGACAAACCAACAGAAGCATGGGTGGCCGAGCAGGTCGACGCCATGCTGAAGGCTGCCAGGAAGGACAGCGAGGTTACCGGCGAGGTGGCCTACGCGTGTCCATGAAACATGCTCGTTCGCACACCCGAGGCAAGTTACTTAGAACCCCGTTTGATTTGCAAGACTCACACGATTATGGCATGCTTACATTCGCTTCCAACTTTTCAGGACGAGCATCTCATCATCGGCGGGATCGTTGAAGAGCTCTCTGGATCAGAGAAGGAGGAAGCGAGGATGGGCAAGTCTAAGGTGGCCACGAAGCCAAAGATGGCTGCCGAACCGACGCGGAGCTCGCCGCGCCGTGGCGGCCGCCAACCTCCTACGAAGCACCCTGCGGCAACGAAGCGCGCTGAGCAGGCCAAGCGTGCGCGCGGCCAGCCAAGTGGGAGACGCCCAAGTCCTTCCCTCCTCACCGAGCAAAGCGACGAGGAGGTACGGAACATGACCCTATGGCTGATGCGCTACACACGGGCTCACCCGGGCCATATGGAACGACTGCAACAGGTCGCTGAGCAGAGGAGGCTGGAGGAGGAAGTCGCGCGCAAGGAAACACTTCTTGCGTTGCGCAAAAAGAGCGCTTAGCTTAGTAAAGAGCTGAGTCTATCGCCACGAGCGTCTGGAGGCCAAGGAGCCCTCGAGCAAGAGGCGCAAGCTCCGTCGTGGAGCACAGAAGAAGAAGGTTAAGCCCTCAACGGCAGGTATGTAGTGGCAAGATTTTCCTCTTCACATTCTATCAAACCGCATAGGACTAACGCGTTTCTTTCTCATCAGCTGCCGAGGAAGAGATCGCCAAGGACGACGTGGACGAGGCGATCGAGCGATCTCTGCTGCCCGAGCACCTACATGGTGCGTCGCGAGTAACGAAACTGCTCGCCCTCAAGGACAAGCTGGCAGCGTGGGCTGCTCTCCCGCCAGGCTCCACCGACCAGATGGACGCGCTGAAGAGCGTGGTCGAAAGACTGGAAGCCGAAGAGGCGGGGCAAGAAGCCACGGAAAGCTGGGCCGAAGTGTTGGCTCTGCCGGCTGCCCAGGGCGAGACCGAGCAAGCGGTCCTGCCAGGCACTTCATCGCAGGGGCAACTCGTCCCTGTGGCGACGGCAACTACTGGCGAGCTGGGCGAAGGGCCCGCCGCCAAGGAGCAGGAAGAAAGCCACGAGCAGGGCGCACAGGTTGCCCTGTCCACGGATACACCGACGTCGCCGACCAAAGCGACGCCGATCTTGCCCGAAGGCGAACGGGCAGAAGAACGAGAAGAAGGGCAGGTCGCAACTGCCCCCAGGCGGGCGCGCTCTCGCAAGGAGAAGAAGCAGCGGAAGAAGCGGCGGGAACAGCGCACTACACCCGCGCCGAGCATCCACGACTTCGCAACCAGCGAACTTGGGAGGCGCCTACGCCTGAACCTGAAGCAAAGGCTTCAAGAGGTAAAACCCAAACCAAAGCTTGTTCGTTTAAGTTGCCAAGCGACTGAACATGATGAAATTGTTCTTCTCTTGCTCAGGTCTTACGGGGCACAATGGAAGATTTCGAAGAAGGCGTTGGCGTCGAGCGTAGCGCCATTCTGGGAGAGTTCGGACTGTCCGAGGGGTGTCACGGACAGTCCGAACCTACTTCCGCAGCGCCGTTGAAGTTTGAATTTGGTGGTCACGCCTATTCACCGCCCCCCTCTAGGCGTCATCTCGGTCCTTTCAGCCGACTGAAGGCGAAGGTGAAAAATCTTAAGGCTCAGCTGACCGAGGAGAGGCAGTCTTCCGCGGCACTCCAGGAGAAGATCTCCACCCTGTGGGTATCACAGGAGGAGGCCGAGGAGCTTCGCGGGTTGGCCGTGAGGGCGAGCACCGCGGAAAGGAAGGTCAAGGAGCAGGCCGAGCAGCTCAAGACCGCGGAGCAGCTCAAGGCCGAGCAGCTCAAGGAGCAGCGCCTTAGCCAGAGCGAAGGTCTGACCGAGCAGCTACGTGCCAAGACCGAAGAGGTCGAGGCTCTCCGAGCAGAAGCCACGGAGCAGGCCAAGCAAAGCAAGGAGGAAGCGGAGCGTCTCCGAGCTGAAGCTGAGGCGAGCAGCTTGCCAAGCTGATTGATGAAAAAGAAGTTTGCCGACGGTTGGGATATTGACCCCCAAGCAAAGCAAGGAGGAAGCCGAGCGATAGGAGACACGCCGAACAGAACAAACTACAACGAACAGGGAGACAGGGGTTTTTATCCTGGTTCAGGCCTCTCGGGAGAGATAATAGCCCTACGTCCAGCCTTTCTTTATATCAAAGAGGATTACAAGAGGTGGCTCGACAAGATGAACAAGTCTCGGCGAGATTATGGTATACAAGTGCGACGATGCAAAGATCAGGTGTCTATGAGATGCCAGATGCTAAGACGTGTAAACTCGTGCTGGATTGGCCCCTCAACACGCCGTAAGGGCTCTATTTATATAGTGCTGAGCAAACCGACCTACCGAGGGATAACCGGGCCGGGCTAACCACCAGTTCGTAACGAACTCGATACATGCCAAATATATCCCGAGGTAGATAAGGAATACTCCAATTCTTGGGGATCACGGCGTCTGCTTCAATCCGGGAAACCAACGTCCGGGTCTTCACGTAGACGTGCAGAACTCTTGTTCGAGTCGGACTCAAACACAAAGTCTTGGGCGCCACGCAGTCGTACCGACTAGGAGGCTGTTCGGCACGATGCACATGGGCCTTATAGAACCTTCCAGGGAGCTGAGCCCTGGCAGGCTGTTCGACTGGGCCGTTAGGGAGTGGGCCATGGCAATGGGCCGTGACTTTATCCCCGACAAGAACCCTCTTCAATTTGTTCCCTCAAACGACCAGATCCAGCACCAGTGGATACCTCCCAGGGAAGGCAATCCGACCTGGGTGGTACGACCGATCAAAGGTGATGGGTACCTCCGACCAGCGTAAGTATTTGGGGACGACTGGCATGCTTGCGTTGATCTCCTGAGTGGTAAGCATTTGCTTCCGCTTGAACTCATACACGTCAGAGCCCCAAAATATGTAACTGATATTGCACTCTGTATCTTGGTAATCCCCGTCTGGCTTTTTGCCGTGGCCATCTTTGGCCACCGACTGCTTGGAGTTGTCAACGAACTTCTGCAGAATAAGGCAGTCTTTGGCAGAATGCTTTCCGCGTGGGTGAAAGGGACATACCACTTCTATGACCATGTTGTAGTCGTTGTCGTTGGGGGTTTAGGTCGATCACGCTCCACGTTGGCGACCATCTCGTCCCCCTTGCGCTTCTTAGAGCCCCCGTCGTGGACACCATGATGATTCATGATGGCCTCCTTGGTGTTGGCTTCTTGATCCGCCATCATGAACATGGCTTTGAGGGTTCGCAGGGGTCCCGAGTCATCTACCTGATCAATTCCTCGGATTTACATCCGGCAAAGAAGGCGTCAATGACTGTTTGTTCCGAAACGTCTCGGATCTAGTTCTTCTTCTTGGTGAAGCGCTTGATGAATTCTTGGAGAGTCTCGCTTTTCCGTCGATGTAATTGTCCGATCTCCCATCTCCCAGCAGGTCTCTCATAGGTCCCTTGGAAGTTGGCGATAAACTGTTCCTGTAGGCCATCCCAAGACTCAATAGAGTTCTCCGGGAGTCTCGTGAGCCAGGTCTAGGCGGTTGTGGTTAGAGCGACTGGCAGGTAATTCGCCATCACGTTCTGATCACCTGCTGCCACGCTGACTGTTAAGGCATAAACCTGCAGCCAGTTCTTTGGGTCTTTCTCGCCATCGAACTTGTTGATGCCTTTGAGGTCAAATCCGTCTGGCCAAACCACTCGGCGAAGATCCGGGGTGAATGCTCGAATCCCCTCCAAGGGTCATGGCCGACGTCGCCACGGGGATCTGCTGCGATGCTCCCGCCGCTGGTCTTGACGACGATGTTCATGGTAATGGTCGCGCCGACTGGCGGTGCTCTCGGCTTGATCGTCATTGCGCCGACTGCGGTGGCTACGAGAGTTTTGCTCGCCGTCGATGCGCTCCCGCCATCTGGCTTCTATATCGTGGCAAAGGTTGTGGCTAGCCGAGTGATGCGAACCGCCAGCTGCGGAGGATCGTGCCTTGCTCCTATTGCGCGTAGAGCGGCTATGAGCTGTAGCGATCGGAGCCGGGTGTGCCTCGTTCTGCTGGATAACCGCCATCTGTACCATGGCCGTTGCACGAGTCAAGGTCTGGACAAGCGGGCCGTCTTCTGGAAGTTGCGGCAAGATGGTGTCGAGAAGCGTCTTGAAGGCGACGATATTCGCTTGAGGAGTCGTGTATATGTCTTGATCCCTTAGCTTTACCGCGCGAAGCTCGTTCTAGACGTTGCGGCCACGAGTACGAAGTTGACACAGGCGATCTTAGTCTTCAGGGCGATCTTAGTCTTCAGCGCGATGCGGGTCCGCTTCTACCGCCTCAGTGGTGGTTGCCTCGTTCCCGACTGGTTGAGAGGTAGAGTGGTGGTCGTCTGCGCCGAGGACGAAGACCTTGTTGTAATTACAGGCCTCCATGCTCTCGTCAGACTCAGAATCAGAGAGAGAGGCTGACTTGTTCACTTTGTCCAATGGGTTGGCCAGCATTGATGACACCCACGAAGGTCGACTGGTTGAGGAGATCGATCCTCCGCTTGGCCACCTCCTGTCCCGATTCCGGAAACAGTCCGCACGAAGGTCGCAGTGGGGTTTCCGAAACCGGAGGGAGATCCAATCTAGAGTGTTGAGTCTTCTTCAGGCCGGAGGACGTCCGTGCCCGAGTATGCACCTCCGCCGAGTCCTTCGGATTCTCCGAGGATGGGTGCAAAGTGGGAGCGGAGATGGATGATCCTGCCGAAAGCACGCGTCGAGTTCTCCCGGCCAAAAGGCAAGGGACGTGGTAGGGCGCACGTACCTTCTTGCGAGATGATCTCTCCAGGAGGGGAGAGATGAAGATTGTCGATGCCGTCGGTGATGAACTCCAGGGCACCAAAGCGCAGAGACTCTCCCGGCACAAGGGTGATGGACGACAATCCTGAGAAAGCCAGAGCTTGATTGATGATCTTGACGCGGTCCCCTACCTAGCGCGCCAACTGTCGACTGGTGGCTAATCCGGGGTCGCCGTCGACAATGAATTTATTACGAGGATACGCGCAAAAACCAAGTTAGATGGTAACACAAGACATGGATTTATATAGGTTCGGGCCCTCAACACGGAGGCAATACCCTAGTCCTGTGCTCTGGGATTATGTTTCTGCGAGAATTCACAGATGATGGAGATGTCTATGCTGATGCAGCTATCCGATGTGGGATGCGCGTGTTGTGATATGTTCTATGCCCCCTGCCGCTCCCTTTATATAGTGCAGGGTAGATGGGGTTACATGGTTTTATCCAGTACATGGTACCAAATTCGGTTATACCGGTGCATGATATGCTACTATGAATCTTCTAATTACATGGAGCTCGACTATATCCTCAGGAGCATCCTTGGTGAACAAGTCTTGCATAACCCAAGTGGTCTCTATCTCGATCCAGCCGACTTGAGTCGCCCCCTATCTGCATCCTTATGGGCCTTCTAGAGGATACCCGGAGCCCATGTAGTACACACCACCACAAAGAAAGGCTTAATATAACTTATTGAGTCATTTAAATGCTGAATTCATCAGATTTTCGGTTTTTCCATCCACGCCACCATCTTCATGTAATACGAAATGAAGGAATTACAGAAATCTTACAGAAGAGATGCAAGACGTAAAAGTGAATTGGACGAACTAAAACATCAACTACTAAAATTTGCATGAAATGAAACTTTGGATTTGTAACAACCCAATTTTGGGGCAAATTCAAAATTCCTTGAATTTCGAAATTTGCTTGAATTCATGCAGACACATGGGCCGCATTCCCTCACTTCTCCCCTTTCTCCCTTTTCCTCTCTCTCTCCCGCTCTCTGCCCGGTGGTCCTGCCGCCGCTTGCCTTTGCTGCTCTGCACCCGCCTGCTCTGGCGCCGCGCGCCCTGCCTGCCACTGCCAAGCCTCCGCCACTCGCGCCATCTGGCGCACGCCATGCTTGTCCCGTCGCCGCGCCGTGCCGCGTCAGCTTTGCTCGCCGCACTGCTCGCCCATCGCGCCGCCGAGTGCGCCTTCGGGCCAGCTATCCCACCCCGCACCTATAAAGCCAAACGCCACCCCGCCGACCTCGAATTTCACACTTCCCCCAAATCTCTCCGAAGGAAGGTTATGATTTCTGCTATGCATGCCCTAATGCATTATGATTTCTGCTTGCATTAGTTAGTAATTATTGGTTTGATTGTGTGATTAGACGTAGCGATCCCAACGGAAGGTTTGGTGACACCGAGGACGACTATCTACCTGAGCAAGGCGAGTTAACACTTACTCTTTAGATGTTTGTCCATATCAGGAAGAGAATGCGACTTTCCCTAGTGCAGATTAACATCGCTAATATCATGTTCATTACCCAGTTTTCCTCCAAACTAAATTGTTTATTATTAAAAACGCATGCTTATTAATCTGCCTAATTGTTAGTCATGTAATACTTATACATGCCTGATCTTGAATTGTTTAGCCTTAATGACTGCCTTGATTGTCATTTCCCTTGATTAACCTAAGAATAGTCTGGCAATCACTTTAACCCTACTTAATGGGTAAAACCTGCTTAGACTGGCTTAGGCTTAAACAAATCTTCTGGCAAATCGCCACGGAACGGTGAACCGATATTCACCGGTCATTCATTCATTTCGTTCAAATATGATATGACGTGTGACAGATAGGGCTATTAGTGGCATTTTGGGCTGATTGTGTTTGAGAGTAAGGTTATGTGGGAGGTCGGTCTGGTTTGGTCGGCTAGTTGGGTTAGTTCGTGTATGGCAAGGTCGAGGACCGTGGAAGTATATGAGGATGATTGGTGAGTTGCCCCGAGAGGACATCTGGATGGATGATTAAGGCACAGGGTGCCTAGTGCTGGGTTTAGCCAGGGCTTACCCAGGAGGAGCGCGGAAGAACACGCGTAGCGAGGAGATCGCTGCCATCTGAGGGATGGTTCCAGCACAACGTGTGGCCATCGCCCGGTGTACGGGTTCTTGGATCGCCAGTTGTGAGCGCTCTGTGGAGGCCCTCTGGGACCATTCTCGACAGGGACCGGCATGGGTCATCATCGAGGGTGATAAAGGTCACACTTCCCCAGGATGACGGTCGGCTAGTGAAGGCTGGAAACCCCCTAGGCCGAGGTGGGCATGCCATGCAAGTGTGGTCCACAACAGGATTGCCAAATTCTAGAAGGATGGCGTATCTACGAAAAGTTGGGGACAGCTAGAAGTATGTTTTGTTGAGTATGACACCGAGTGTGTGAGTCGCTCGAGGCTTGGTCGGTTCAGGGTTGGTCGAAAAGGTCGGTGGTTTGGTTGGGGTTTCGGGATGTTTTGTTTCGATGCTAAACTCTTGAGATAATAAGACTTGCATTACTTGATGCTAGTTTAGGAAGTTTTCAACGTCATTTAAAAACTGGCCTTACGCAAATAAATTAACCCCTTTCCCCAAATAAAGCCTTCTATACACTAATTGCATTAAGGGAAGTGTTAACTAGTCAGTGTTTGGATGACGCTGACCTCGCCTACTTACATTTTTTAGATGAGGGACTCGAGGAGGATCCGTACTCATGCCATGAAGATGATGGACAGGACTTCGGTGGACCAGATGAGTCTTAGGGGTTGCTCCGGTCGTTGGCAGGACACCTAGCCGATAGGAGATTATTTTGGGTACATATTTTGGAGATAGCTGCATACCGTGAACTCTGTTTTGTATATTAAGGCTGGTACTAATCGCCTTACTAAACTCGCCTAAGGGTGTAGCATGGTATGTAATATTTAGGGATTCTATTAAATCGATGTATGCTTATATCAGCTTCGTGATCTTCCGCACAAGTGTACCGATCCAGGGACTAGTGCATAGGATTCCGACTCTTAAGGTAAGTTAAAATTGAGGGTTGACAAAGCTGTTATCAGAGCATGCGACGGTAGGACCCAAATGACTTAGAGGTCGAAATTAGAAAAAAAATTATATTTCCACCTTTTTACGATTATTTTGATGTGTAAAACATCCCTTTAATACTTTGCCTACCTGTTCTAACAAATTGTTTGTTAAAATTTTCTTTTAGATGGAGCGATGCCACCTGCACTCCTTCGCTGACGAGAGGTCGACGCACGGCTAGAAGGACCCACGTTTCTAGAGTTAGTGGGTTCGGGGACTCCATCAGCTGTGCCGTCTCTGTCTTTCAGCGTGAGGCCGAGGTTCTTTTGGAGGGATGCTCGATCTATTACGAGGGGGATGAGGTGGAGGCACACAGCTACGACACAGACATATCGAGGGATCACCTGCAGGTAGGGCTGGAACCTGAGCTCGAGGCTCGCGAGCAACTCGGACTCGGCTCGGTCCCAGGCTCAGCTCGGGCTCGGCTCGTTACAAAACTAGCCCGAGCTGAGCAGAGTTTCCGGCTCGTGACAATTTACGAGCCAAGCCGAGCCTGAGTCCAGCTCGTTCATGAGTGGCTCGCGAGCTAGACAATAAAATGCACATCTCATTTCCAGATTCACGGGCCAATCCATTTCCCCAACCTCAGCGGCTCAACCCATCACCCACCAGGCCACAACCCACTACTCATCGGCCCTCCCAAATCCAATTCACCTCACATAACAGATCAGGTGGCCAGCTGCTCGACACCTTGACCTAGTCCCCCTTTGCTCCCTCAATTCCCGTCGCCGCATGACCGCCTGCCCGCCCCAATGCAGCACCACCCCTGCCTATGCCCAAGCCACCGCCGCCAGTGACTCAGTGAGCCATTCCTCGTCGCTGTCGTCAGTCGCCACCGCCACTGCTAACTGCCACGGTGCTGCCAAGGACGTGAGACAGTCGACGGCGACCGCCAAGGACCGAGTGTTATTGCTTTGTCATTTGATTGTATAGCTGTATAATTATATTGCATATGTCAAATGTCATATTGTCATGGTATTCATGCATTCAAACTTGGTTATTTTGAAGAATATATCAAAGCTCGCGAGCGCTCACGAGCTAGCTCGGGCTCGGAAAAAGCTCGAGCCGAGCCGAGTTTCCAGCTCGTTATATTTCACGAACACGAGCCGAGCCTCTCCTCCAGCTCGGATGTTTCGCGAGCCATGAACAAGCCTGAGCTGGCTCGCTCGAACTCGGCTCGTTTCCACCCCTATCTGCAGGCAGCAATCAATGACGCTGCGGTGGAGGCTACCACTGGACTCCAGAGGGAGTATAGTGTTTATCTCTAGGGAGGCCTATGCACTTCCGACGGCGATGCATATGAGGTCATTCCCTGGGTTCGGCCACGCCTCTGTGCCGATTCAGCACCAGTTGATCTGCCTAGCGCGCCTTTACGACAGTACTACCCAGGTGGCCGGGGGTGTGCGGGAGGAGATCAGCCTCTTTCGTCTACTCCCGCCGTCGTCATGGCCAGAGCTTGTAGTCTCTCTCCGTGAGCCTTAGAGTCGTCCACCCTAGTAGATGATGGGCCTTAGCTAAGTGTTGGATGGCTGATGTCCTAGTACATGATGGACATGTTTGATGTATGGTGATTTGTTGTGCCCTAGTAGAGGATGGGCAAAAACATTGGTATGTACTTTATTTTGCTTGCCCCATGGTGGCAAGGGGTATCAAGAGACCTGCCTTATTTGCTGTGATATTTGTTCTACCTTGCTTCCTTGACTTGGTTGATTCTGCTTCTCATTGCATTTCAATTTATTTTGTGAAAAATTCATGCATATTTATATATATGAGTATCAACTATAGATGACAAGAAGTAGAGGAGCTGGTCGGGCTCGCGGTGCTGCTGTCGATGCCAGTAGAGGCCAAGGTCGAGGCTGAGGCCGATGACGTGGCCGCGGTCTTGATGATATTCCGGCACCACCACCGGGAGATCCTACTCTAGGGCAAGTCATGGCTTATCAAGCCCATATGATTGGTGAAGTGCTCCGCGAGCGAAGACAAGAACCTTTGTGGGACGAAGCTTGCGGATTTCTTGCGAGCTAAGCCCCAATGTTTACCCACGCCAACAAACCCATTGAAGTGGAGGACTGGCTTCGAACCATCAAGAGGAAGCTAGTGCTGATCCGATGCCCCGAGGAGGATAAGGTGCTTCTCGCCACCCATTAGCTGGACGGAGCAGCCGCCGACTAGTGGGAGAACTATGTCACCGCTCGTCATGGTGACGACAAGAGTGGCGAGGGGGCAGCAGAGGAACTAGCTGAGCAGGAGGCTCAAGAAGGGCATGGCGGGAACGAAGAAGTGGATGAGGATGGCCTAGGAGAAGACCTTTAGCCCATTGCAAACCACGGGAACGATATCCTTTGGGAGGAATTCGACACTGCCTTCCGATCGTTCTACGTGCCCCATGGAGTCATTCGCATGAAGAAGCAAGAATTTTGTCAGTTGAAGCAAGGGAACTCCTCCATCAACGACTACTTGACCCGATTCAACCAACTAGTGCTCTACGCTCCGGGTGATGTTGAAGATGAGGACGAGAAGATCGACAAGTTCCTGGAGGGTATGCTCCCCAGCTTGCATTCTCGCCTAATACTATTGGATTTTCCAGCACATGGTGAACAAGGCCCTGATCCTGGAAAACGAGATGAAGGGTATGGAGGTTACCCGGAAGAGGAAGCTGGCGGTCCGAGCTGGAGCGAGTTCGAGCCAAGGCAGGGTGAGTACAACCAACTTTCCTCGTCCTGTAACCCAGTACCAAAGGATGCAGTCGCCCTATCGTTCGAGACCGATCTACCAGGGCCTCGAAAAATGTGGCTACCAGACCACTAGGAGGCCATCTGCTCCTCCCCAAACCTACAAGCTGCTTCTGCTGATAGATAGGGTTGCTGGAGCGTGTTTCCATTGTCACAAGCCGGGGCACTAAGCTGCAGCGTGCCCCAAGAAGAGAAGGGTTCCTGCATCATTCAATAGGGTTAATACACCGGTCAGAGGACAAGCACTGCCGAGAAGGGCAATGAGACATGGATCCGTGGCCATATCAGCCACCAATGCTGGCAGCGGGAGACTCAATCATGTCACCGTCGAGGAAGCCAAGGAAGAACCATGCGTGCTGATGGGTACATTTGCGTTACTCAACAACCCAGTGCTAGTACTTTTTGATTCTGGGTCATCACATTCATTCATTGCACAACAATATGTGGATAAATACGGGCTGCAGATCTTCCCGCTAAATAAGACTCTAGTAATAAAGTCTCCGGGGGTATGCTAACCGCCACCCGGGCGTGTCTTCATGTAGAAATTAGGCAGGAGAATCATGGATTTCACTTTGACCTTATGGTCATACCCTGCTGAGGAATTGATGTGATCATCAGGATGGACTGACTCCAACGCTACCAAGGAGTTATTGACTGTGCCCATAGAGAAATTAAGCTGCTTCGGAGTGGATGTTACGAGACCATTTGGAAGGTAGACACTCCTTTTAGATGGGGAGAGCCATCTGGTTCCTTAAGAAAGACGATCCCGCGTCGGTGACCATGGTAAAGGAGTACCTCGATGTATTTCCTGAAGAACTACTAGGACTGCCATCGGATCGTGGCATGGAGTTTCCCATTGACCTTTTTCGTGGAACCGCCCCAATAAGCCTTACTACAAGATGAACCCGGTGGAGCTGGCTGAACTAAAGAAGCTGCTGGATGAGATGCAAGGCCAAGGATTAATCCGCCCCAGTTCCTCTCCATGGGGTTCCCCGACCATGTTCGTGGATAAAAAGGACAAGACCTGGCGGATGGTCGTGGATTATAGAGCCCTGAATGCGGTCACTATCAAGAATAAGTATCCTCTTCCTCGGATACATGATATGTTTGACCAACTAAGAGGTGCCAAACGCTTCTCAAAGATAGACCTTTGCTCGGGATATCACCAAGTCCGAGTTAGGAAGGCAGACATACCCAAGACAGCCTTCACCACCATATACGGACTGTATGAGTACCTAGTGATGTCATTTGGTCTAACCATGCCCCAGCCCCTTTCATGAATATGATGAACAAGTTTTTGATGCAGTTCCCGGACCACTTTGTAGTGGTTTTCATTGATGACATCCTGATATATTGCAAGGATGATGTGGAATACAAGAAACATTTACGCCTGATCCTGGACAAGCTTAGAGAATATCAACTCTACGTGAAGTTTAGCAAGTGTGAGTTTGCATCAACGACGTCAGTTTCCTAGGACACATCGTATCCGCCGATGAAATCAAGGTGGACCTGGCTAAGGTGACTACGGTGATGGAGTGGGCCCTACATCTGTTACCGAAGTGGGAGGTTTCCTTGGAATGGCTGGATACTATCAGCGTTTCATCGAGAATTTCTCGAAAACGGCTCGACCAATGACCCAACTGCTGAAAAAGGATAAGTTTGAATGGACGGATTCCTGTGAAAAGAGCTTTCAAGAGCACAAGCAACGACTGACCTCCGCCCCAGTTTTGGTGACACCGGACACTAGTAAGAAGTTCGAGGTATACTGCGACGCCTCCAAGTATGGTCTGGGGTGCGTTCTGATGCAAGGAGGAGGGGTGGTCGCTTATGCAACACGCCAATTGAGGAAGCACGAGATCAACTACCCCACGCATGATTGCAGCTGGCTACAGTAGTGCATTCTTTGAAGATTTGGAGGCATTATTTGGTGGGACGACCCTGTGATATATTCACCGATCACAAGAGCCTTAAGTATGTTTTCACCCAGAGCACCCTTAGCATGAGGCAAAGGCGGTGGCTAGAGCTGATGAACGATTACGACTTGAACATTCAGTACCACCCTGGAAAGGCCAATGTACACATATCTAGAATTAATAGCAATAGTAGGGCGCTGCAAAAGGAAGATTGAAAGATCATCATCAGGACATAAATTCTCTTAGTAAAGCTAAATACATGTGTGTTCGCCACATTTATATTACCTGGATTCCATCAAAAAATGTTTCCAAGAATGCCAGTCCTAATTCAACTGAAACAGGTAGCATTTTACTCAAAAAAAGAAAAGAAAAATGCCTTAATATATAGCAGCATGAAAGACAATGATACCAACATGCATTCAAGCAATCATTAAATAAAAAGTAAGATGACTTACCATCCAAAATTACCTAACAAATATTTTGTCAACTGATAAATCATATGCACTAAGGAGGCCTCCAACAATTCCAACAATTTTTAACACATACAAACCAGAATAGAATCTTAGTTAAACTAAATATAAAAGTCTTATTTACCAAAAAAAAATGCACAACCAAAATCCAGCAAGTATCTAATTCTGGAAAGGAAATATATAGGTCTAATTCTAACATAACCTTATCGTCGTCTCAAACACACTTGCTTCATAATCCTTGTCAAAGTTTAACAATTCCGCAACCCAGGAAAGTACACATTAATTTCAGGAATACAAGTCTTGGATATAAGAATCTACAACGCACTAGAACGCCCTTGTTGACGATTCTTTACTGCGACAACATCTAGGGTTCCTCGAATAATGCGATATCTCACACCAAGTAAATCCTTAACCCTTCCTCCTCTTACTAATACTACAGAATGTTCTTGTAAATTATGGCCAATACCTGGTATATAAGCAGTGATTTCAAATCCAGAGGTTAATCGTACTCTGGCAACTTTACGTAAGGCAGAGTTGGGTTTTTTGGGGTTGATAGTGGAAAAGTCGACAGATAAGTCACCCTTACTGTCCCTCTACAGAACCGTACATGAGATTTTCACCTCATACGGCTCCTCGTTCAATTCTTTCGAAGGGATCCTTTTCGAGTTTCCATTTCTTCATTTGGAATCTGGGCTCTTCTATCTTCGACTTATTTTTTTGGCTTTATTCTTTATTTATTTAATTTCGATTTTTCCCTCTTCCTCTATCCCTATCCTCTAGGTACAGCGTTTGCATCAATAGAGAACCTTTTCCTCTGTATGAATCGATATTATTCCATTCCAATTTCTTCCCGAAACTTCCCAAGAAAAATCCCGAATTGGATCCAAAATTGACGGGTTAATGTGAGCTTATCCATGCGGTTAGGCACTCTTCAAATAGGAATCCATTTTCTAACTGGCTTTCGTGCTTTGGTGAGTCGTCCGAGATCCTTTCGATGACCTATGTTGTGTTGAAGGGATATCTATATGATCCGATCGATTGCATAAGACCCGCGGTAGCAATAGAACGGGGAAAGTATACAGAAAAGACAGTTCTTTTCAATTTCGATTATCTATATATTAGTTCGTTTCTATTTCTAGATATCTATTTCTATATATTAGTATTAGTTAGTAGTACTATTCTATTAGTTAGCGATCCCGGCTCTGTGAGTTCTTTCTTCCGTGATGAACTGTCGGCACCAGTCCTACATTTTTTCTCTGTGGACCGAGGAGAAAAGGGGTTCAGCAGGAGGAGGATTGTACCATGAGAGAAGCACAGAGGTCAACCCGCTTCAAATATGGAACATGGATTCTGGCAATGCAACGGAGTTGGGTCCTCATATTGATCCGAATGAATCAGTCTTTCTACAGAGATCAATCTTTACCTATTAGGCAAGAGGATAGCAAGTTCGAAATTCTGTCTCGATAGGACATGGATTTCTATTCCTATGAAATTCATAAATGAAAATGAAGTAGTTAATGGGAGGGCTACCATTATCCTTTTTCTTGTATGTGTTCCTAAGAAAAGGAATTTGTCCATTTCATGTTTCGAGGTCTCAAAAAAAGGGCGTGGAAACAGATAGAAACTCTTGAATGGAAATTGAAAAGAAATGTAGCCCCAGTTCCTTCGGAAATGGTAAGATCTTTGGCGCAAGAAGAAGGGGCGACCCATATCATCTTGACTTGGTTCTGCTTCCCTCTTTTTTTAAGAATACCGAGTTGGGTTCTTCTCCTACCAGTATCGAATAGAACATGCTGAACAAGATCTTCTTCATGGAAACCTGCTCGATTTAGATCGGGAAAATCGTACAGATTTTATGAAACCATGTGCTATGGCTCGAATCCATAGTCAATCCTACTTTCGATAGGACCGGTTGACAATGGAATCCAATTTTTCCCATTATTTGACTATCCATAATAGTGCGGAAAGAAAGCCCGGAGGAAGAGTGGCCTTGAGTTTCTCGCCCCTTTGCCTTAGGATTCGTTAATTCTCTTTCTCGATGGGACGGGGAAGGGATATAACTCAGCGGTAGAGTGTCACCTTGACGTGGTGGAAGTCATCAGTTCGAGCCTGATTATCCCTAAACCCAATGTGAGTTTTTGGCGGCCGGGCGCCCCACGCCGAGCCGGGCGCGCCAGCGGCCAGGGAGCCGCGCGCAGCAGCGGCGTTGGCGGCGGACGGCGCCGAGGACGGGGAAGAGGAGGGGAGGGGAGGGAAGGAAGAGGAAGAGGGTGGGGAAGGGCCGGCCATGGCGGCGGCGGCGGCCGGCGGCCTGGCGGCGCTAGGAGGGAGGAGAAGAGGAGAGGAAGGCTGATACCATGTTAGAAATGAGAGAATTAGTGCTGTATATTTCAAACCCTAGAAGGGTGGTAATATAGTAGAGTACATGGGCCTCTAGATGGGCCTGATACATGGGCTCAATAGTAGAGTACATGGGCCTCTAGATGGGCCTGATACATGGGCTCACACACACACTCCAACAGTGACAGGCAATCATGAAGGAAAAATTATGAACACAAGCAATCAAGCAGGAAAATTGTGAAGACAAAGAAGTCCGGTAGGAAAATTGTCAAGACAAGAATTGAAGCAGAAAATTCATGAAGACAGTTGACTAAATAAAATTGCACTCATGGCCACAAATGCAACCACATTAACCACTCAAACAAAAATAATACAATTAAAATTAAACTGCCCCACTTATATTCCTCCCTGGAAACGTATATATGAAAAATTGTAATAAAAATCATCATCCAAACTAGGTAGTAGTGAATGAGATCAAAAGAACAACAACGAATAGATAGCCCCATAAAAAGACTGTTTTTCTTGGCCACTTATAAAACTACAAACGAAAAAATAAAACAAAACACTAGCTCAACTCTCGCCCCATCCACGAAGGCAACATTGCACTATGAAAATATAGTCGAGTCCAACCAAGAATCTGCATAGATTCGTAGCATCATCACCGTTCCTACAGTTGGCCCTACAGAAGATCACAGACTGGAGAGATGAGGTGTGGTGGTGCGGCCTAGTGAAGGACAAGCCTATCGGCGCTGCTAAGGCAACATTGAGTGACGACAATGGTTCATAAAAGGGCCGTAGACTTAGACAACGATGATTGTCACCATGCAGCAGGATCTAGGGGCAACCATCATCAGGCAGTAGGATCAGCGTAGGAAAAATTTATTCGGATGCAGACGACGAGATTAGGCATACCTAAAGGTGACACAGGTTAGATCTGCCACTAAATAACTCTGGTGATGGCGCAATGATGGTGACACTACTGGTGGAGACAACAACTACATGGAACAAACAAACATGTAGAAAAAAAGGAAAAATACAAAAAAAACTAATACAATTTATACGGCGGATTTTTTAGACGATATGGTACCAGGGCCGACACATTGCGTTATAAGTTACAACAACTAGAAACCAAAAGACAAAGTGAGAAGGGAGATAGCCAAAAAAACAAAGTTAGAAGAGAGAGATCATGAAAGTACCTTTGATTTTTGTTTTGAATCCTAATAAAATAGTTGGTTGGTTCATGAACTTTCTTTCGAATAGATAGTCAACAAAATAAATTGATTATAGCATGCAGTATCGTCAAAGAAACCTATATTCATCGCCATGGAGGGTAGATATATTTTATGCATATATAAACAAATATTAAACTGAACCAATATGCGCTAGTAGTAATATTTCAAAGAAAGTTCATTGTCAAGTAAGCAGTGGAACCTAAAAGTGGATCAACATTTTATGACAGAAAGTAATGCACAAAAAGGTACCTTATATGATGGAAAGCTTTTGACTCAAGACTTAAATTCTGCTATGATGTAATATACATTCCTTGGTTACCTCATTTAGCTTATGAAAATAAAAAAGCAGCTTAATTTTTTCAAAAATGCAAATAAATATGGATTATATGGAGATATAAATGGACAGGAAAATTGTTCTATTTAGGGTGATGAATTCATCGCGAACTGGAAAATCCCATTCGTCCTTCTTTGTGATCCAAACTCCTTATTTCATGTGTGATACAATACATCAAGGTCTTGTTTGTCTATAAATATTAAAAATAAATATGTACATTATTCATACTGCAAACAAAGAGAAGTGCACCGGAGCCAATGAAAGTTCCAACACAAAGACCAATAGACATGCTAACATTTGAAGATCAAAACACTCAACAATTTGTATTTAGTGATAGTCAATTATCCACTTATTCAACAGGTCAAATCAGGCGATGGATCCAGTGCATTCTACGAATGTAGAACGAGATCTAGTGATTTACCTTAATATCTTGTCAGGCAACATGCAAGAAGCTTAGTAGCCGCAGCAGTGCATCGCGCGGGTAGCCATGGACGGAGCCACTACGTTGTACAACTACAATACCAATAAAGGGTCAATGGTTTACTTGTAGTACCACCTTAAAGTCTATAAAATTAGTGTAGCAAGGAGGCATATGGCCATCTAGGTTTTACAATATTGACTTATGGCCATCTAAACATGCTAGCATAGCCTTTTCACTTATTTACATGAAAGACTGTAAACTTGAATACAACATATGGATAAAATATTATTACCAATTTGCCCATTACTAATTTATTCATTACCAACAGATAGAAATATGATCAAAATGACCATTTCTTTTATTCATGTGCAAAAAGGAGTCCCTCACCATGAAGGCATCTAACAAACTTGACTTATGTCCATCTTAAACAAGTGGCAATGGTCTTTTCCTTTTTCATTCAAATTTACAATTCAAGATTTGTAAATAATTTTTTTTCATGTGCATAGATAATTGAAAACAATAATTGGCACATGCTAATAGCATTTTTCAGAAACACAAGTCAGCTCCATCTAATTAAGGATATTTGCAAGGAGATACGTTCAAATAAATCTTAAAAACAAATTATAAATGGTGCGTGTTCAAATGCCATAGCTAGAGAATTTATTCAAACTCTCATTTCCACCGGTTTGGACTCTAATTTAGTACAAAAAATATTGGTACTCTCATTTCCACCACATTTGTAAATGCTTAATCAGTAACAAATGCATCTGCTCTAACACATTTAATGACCTGTTTGCTTCAGAGTGTTATTTGAATACGCTAATTCCACTTCTGATCTTGAGTTTATCACAAAAACTTCTATGAAATAATAGTCTTGTTGAAGGCAACACCACATTAATAAAGAAAAGATCTCTCATGGTACCTACAAATATCAGTTCAAAATTTAGAGCATCCTTATTTTGTGCAAAATTTAAATGTTAAACATCTAAAAAATAAGAACTGGTTTCAAATTAGAAAATAAGAGCTCGTTTTAAAAATTACTTGGATCTCTCTTATCATGTAGCTGATGACTCCAGAGTTTAACTCTGATGATCTCAAACTCAGATCAACACCACCATCCCATTTTCTTGAAACTAAAGTAGCAGTCAAATTCTGAATTTTGTAATAATATGTATAAATATCTTAAGCAGTTGACCATGAAAGAATAGAATCACAAAGATTATTGCTTTTGAGAAATTAAAATTGGTATTTACCGGGCATTATTGCCTTAACATTTATTTGCAAACTATGATCACCATATATTAGACATTTCTATTTTTTTTATTAATGTCATGTAAGAATGTGGAGATCTGCCACCGCTTTACACTACATGCTCCTCAAGCGATACTTGTAAATGCGACATAAAACTTTCACATAAACTATATAATTTGATCAATATAGTAAACTTGCACACTACATGCTCCTTCAGCAAGGACGCAAGGTAGTAAATTATAAAAAGAGAAATTAGATGTCTTGCCAACTCCAAGACAGAACTTGAAAAGGGGCATGTCAGGACCATGGTAACTTTTATAGCATGTTATCACACACATTACCTCAAAAAAGTACCTTAAATTATAAATTAACTAATTGAGCATTTCATAAATATAAAAAATCAAAGTTATTTAGAAAGGCTCAGCATTACGTAAAAAATGGGTATATATCACTAAAAAATTGCATGTTTTGGTATATATACTTAGAATTTGGTTCACTTAATACCATCCAAAGTTTTCATATCTTTACAAAGTACTATTTCATTACACCAAGTTAATGAAGTTCAATGCACAAAAATAAGCGCAAGTAAACGTATTAGTATTGCATTATTTGATGAATGTTCTATTAGACGGAACAAGGGCACTTCTGTTCCATCTGCCACATTGGTCACTGCATTGTAGATGAGATTCTCTGAGAAATGGAGTGAGCACAGAGAATTCCCCTATTTGAGCGAGCACTGCAACATTCTTGATGAACAGAGGGGCGGCTCTATGCGGCGGCCAGCGTGGAGAGACAAAGGGAGGGGGAAAGGGAGGGGGAAGGGGGCAGTTCCCGGCGGCTCAATGCGGCAACCTGCACGGAGAGATCGAGGAAGGGGGAAAGAGGGGGTACTGGGCGCAGCGGGGACCGGCTTGGCGGGGCCAGTATAGAGAGACCGAGAGAGAGATGGGCTTACCCGTAGAATGCAACGACCGACGAAGGCCCGATGTGGCGCGGTTGGGAATGGCGGACGTCGTCGCAATACAAAGACATCTAAGTGCCACGCTGAACGGACATGACGCAGAAAGGGGCGGGGAAGATGGTAGAGTGAGGACGGCCGATGGCAGCGCTTAACAGCTGGCACCACGGTCGGATAGGCGACGTAGGACAGAGATGGCGCGGGACAGGGACGGAGGACGACGAGGCGACGTGGCGACAATGGCCGGCACCACGGACGAGCGAGCGGCGACGCGTTAAGGTTAGGAGTCAGATGTGAGAGGTGGTGTGGGTGAGGGACTGAGTGAGAGAGAGGGGGAGCGGCTGGGGGTAGCTCGAGTCTCAGCCACCGAGGCAGCCCGAAGAGGAGGGAGAGAGACTGAGGGCGGCGGCATGATGGGGTTTTCAGTTTTGTGGTGTGGGGAGACGAGGAGTTAGATAGTTTCCTAACTACAAGGGGATTACCAATTTTGAAAAGAGCGTACCATCACCATAAGATTTTTTATTAATAGAGATAACAAATTTTCTATTAATTAATTTAATTTAATTTGAAAACAACAAGGCCAAAATTGTGGAATAACATATGTCAATGGAAAAGTCTAATACAACAGAAAGCCAGATTAGATAGTGGCTTACAATATGAAACAATAGAAATCTTGGTAATTAGCCACCAAGGTGTAACAGATTGAAACAACAGAGCTAAAGTTCCTATGCTCCGGTAATAGTTTAAAGCAAAAAGAATGCTGGATAAGGAAACCAAAAACATGGGCATATATCGTAAACCATCTTGCTAGAAAAAAGCTCATCTTATTTCTTTTTTCATACCCATCTACATGGCGCGCATGCCCCTCGGTTGTCAGATGTCTGGTCTTTAGTATAAAACAGTCTATATTTGGCAAACTAAAACCACAGTACTCTCCAAATTCACCTAGATACGCAAAAGACAAACCAACAAAAGCACAAAACATGGAAACGGTTCCTACTTACAATTTGTGGACGAAAATTCATGTTGTATCAATCTTTAACTTGAACAAAGCCTGAAAATCATAACTGCACTGGCAGCATATTACTATGTTCTACTAAAATAGTGCCTACAAATCATTTCACAAGATATGTTGTATAGTTTATAATTTTTGCATGCATAGATGACAAATCAGTTTTATAGTGGAAAACTTATAAAAGGAGAAAAGACTCATATAAGTTGTTGCCTATACATGCAAATAAAAACTTTTGACATTTATGAAATATAAGTTGTACCGTAAAATCAGGTGCATTATACCTGCACTGGCAGCATATTACTATGTTTTGCTAAAATAGTGTGCCTACAAATCATTTCACAAGATTGAACAAGAGGATCATGGTTCAAGAAATTGAATCCACCATATGATGAAGCATCTATTGCAGATGAGATTCATTTGTGTCTTCGTGAATGGAAACTTGACACCAAAATAATGTGCATGACCTTTAGATAATGCATCATACAATGATAAAATGGTAGCTTCTCTAAAATCTCATTTGTTACCAAAAGGTGTTCTTCCATTGTTTGGCACTTTCTTTCAAGTCCGTTGTTGTGGTTCAAGCTGGGTTAAAATTGATTGATGGGGAAACTAAGAGATGGCATACGTCTAAGTTTTATGAGGGTTAAAATATATCAAAGCATCTTCTATTCGTACGTCTAAGTTTTATGAGGGTGCACAAACAATTTTTCAGTTGGAAGTCAAAAGGAAATTAAAAGTTGATATGCCTGTTCATTGGAATTCAACATACATAATGCTTGAGAATGCTTTGTACTTTAAAGATGTCTTCTTATGGTTTGCTGAGAGGGATAGTATTTTCAAGTCACATTTTGTGCCTTCATTTCTTACCACCATGCATGGGTTTTTAAGGACTTTCTATGATGTCACATGCATGTTCTCAAGTACAAAACATCCTACATCCAATTTGTACTTCAAATGCATACACGTTTGTTGGAAGCACATGCTGCAGGGAAGAAATTCATGGCCCATATGTTGGTTGAAATGAAAGAGAAATTTGATAAATATTGGTCAGATTATAGTATCTTTCTATCATGTGTTGTAGATCCCGCTATAAGCTAGGATTTATAGCATATTGCTATAGCAAGCTTTATGCTAATGATGATGCCCAACGACGGGTCAATGAAGTGAGATCCACCTTGACAAGTCTTTTTGAGGAATACCGTGGTGTTAATTTAAGTTCAGCGGGTGTTGTTGCTCATAATAACAGTGAAGGTGGTGCTGATTTGTTCAATGATTTTGAACAATACATGGTATCTAGTGGTCGTACACATGAAGTAAAGTCATAGTTGAATCTTTATCTAGATGAACCAGCTAGAGGTTTGCATGAAAAGTTGGATGTTTTGGAGTATTGGAGTAAGTCATCTATGCGATATCCTGAGCTAGCGTCAATGGCTCGTGATATCCTTGTTGTTCCCGTGTCAAGTGTTGCTTCAGAATTAGCCTTTTGCATAGGTCTTAAGGTTTTAACTACATGTCGAGGTTTGCTTAAGCCAAAGACAATTGAAGCTTTGATGTGTCTTCAAGATTGGTATCGTTAAAAAATGCAACAAGGTGACTTTCAAAATCTATCTACATTCTATTGTGTTTGATATGTTGCTATGTTTCATATTCTAAGTTCTAATTGCTTAATATTATAGGAGAGGCAAATGAGCAAGCTGGGTCTTCTAATGTCCCTTCTACAGAAGAAGTTTCTTCAGATTCTGAATGTAATACCTAGCTAAATGTTTCAACTCATATATAAATATGTTTTAACCTTCAAATTATAACTTGTTGCCTATGCTATTTTGTAGAGATGAGATGATTGTATTTTCCATTAGCACCATAAAGAGATGAAGTGGGTTGCTAGCAGGTGGCACTTGTCAAGTTGGCATCATCAAATTCCAGCAAACAATGGTGTCTATTGATCAGTGGTTTAATATATTTTGTTAATGACGTAATGGTTCGTTGTGTAATGTGTACTGGAACTATACAAGTTTGTATGGCAGTGTGCAATAACTAAACTAATAAGTAACAACTCGATTCGGTGGTTTGCACATTTGAATATTTCCTATATATTTTGTTTCAATGCTATTGGATATCGTGTACACCAGTGGCAGTGCTATTGGAATTTTGGATCAGTAACGCTGCAATGTGTATCAATGTCGGGCTTCGGGCTTTCGGGCATTTGGCCAGGCCGGGCTCGGGCCGTTGAAAATTAAAATTAAGTTGGGCCGGGCCAGGCTCGGGCTTGCTTTTATAAGCTCGGGCTTTTTTGAGGCCCAGCCCGGCCCGAGGAATGATCAGGTCTACTCCTTACATCCCTACTACTACTATACTTGTTTTTATGTACTTCCATTAGCTACCTTGAAAATTTCTGTGTCAACATACAAGAATCAAAATTGATGACAGTTTAACTCCTTTCATGAAAGAACTAAGTTGCATATATTCCGAACAAAAATTATTAAACAGGAACATTTACCTTATTAGCTGTTCTGTTGTAGCAAATTATACCCTTGGTTGAGCTTTGAACTGTAGCTACAACACCCACCCATTCAGCTGTACTTGAATCGTGATGCTGGTAAGGTAAAATTATATTTTAGCAGTTTCAGTTCAAAATTAGCTGGCTGCATGTCAACCGCTATAGATGCATACCTGTATAAAAAGAATGATGGCTAATACAAACAGTAAGTTTTGCATTCAACATCACTTAGATCAGAATCTGATGAACTTAAAATCATATCAAGAAGATTCAAAATCGAATGTCCAAACTTCGACGACATTTCTTATTTTCTGTAGTTTTAATGGGTGCCTCAAAGATGTGGTTCAAAAGCATGAGTATATAAAAGATTCAACAACAGTTGTAATTTGCAGATGACATCCAACAACCTGTTAACAAATTGAGCGGATGGAGGGTTAAATAAAATATGTTTGCATTCAACCACCTGCATTAAAAATTCAAATATGTGCTAGGTAAGCAACGTATTTACTGTGGAATGGATTGCTGAAGCAACTAACATAGTTTTTGTATTACCTTAAAATGAAAAGATGGCTTTCCTCTCAATTTGATCATTATATGAAAAAAAAAAGCTAAAAAGTTGTAGCCCTCTACTTTTTCCTGAAAAAATGAATAAATCTGAGCTCATAACCTAGTTATAGAAAAGTGGAATCTCCTAGTGCATCGTACATATATATAATCGCCCATTTTATACAAAAATAAAGAGGAAGGTGCAAGAGGAAAATGCACTTTGAAATTATAATTTGGCTCCGAAGGGCTCCTTTTCCTCCCACCTCTGCTTCTAGTACCTACTCAAATTGTAACTTTGAAAAATGAATCGGGCAGAAACTCCGTTTGGCTCAAAAGAAAAATCTGTCAACAGCGAAGTCAACCTGAGCTAGCAAATCAGAAGAATAAATCCTGTTACAAATTCTACAGAAAACCACAAAAAGTACTATTTTGCATCAATAATCATACAATGTGTAGGATATATAGTATAGGTATAATCAAGAAAACATAATACCTACATGCATCAATAACTTTTGTGCGTTAATCTTTTAGTTGACTTTATAGTCCCTCTGGTTCATTGAATAAACAAACGGCAGGTTACAAATCTTCGATCACAAATTTTATACGCAAATACGGACAGTGTATCACAATTTTTATACACAAGTACGAATAAATGTCAAAAGATACTAAAATAACCTGATCCATTGTCAACAGTGCATTCACAGTGTAATTTTTCTCTCAAGGGCTCTCTTCTTTGCCGGGTATATAGTCTTACCTAGCCAGAACTTCTACCCTTTGGCTCAAAAAAATGTCAACAGTGTAACTCAACCTATGTTGCCATATTAAGCATTCTAGTGAGGTTGCATATATTAGTAAATGCCCGAGATGAAGTAAAATCAGTAGAATAAATCTTGTTTCGCATTCTACACAACAATAACAAAAGGTACCGGTGCAAACTCAAATGATAAGTGACCAATGAAGAAATTAAAACACCAAGGGAATGAATGCTACTAGGTATGCATGGCATTTACTAATATATGGAAAAGCTAAGTAACCATAGATTATGCATATTTATCATACTATGGAAAAGCTTAGTAACCATAGATTATGCATGGCATTTACTAAGTAACCATGCCATCACACATACACAAAGCACCGCGGATATGAGAAGACATCAAAAACTTGATAAACTGGCCAGCTGCATACTATGCATTAACCATGATGGTAATTTTACCATTTTACCACACGAGCAGCACATCTTGGAGCACCATAGCAGTACAACATGCATAACTCAACCCAAACTAAAATCAAAGCTACCTCAACATAAGGACTCCTCTCCCCTCTCACGAATAAAACTCACATACGTCGCTGCAATCAAGAAAAACTAAATAATCATAACCAACTAAAGTATGCCGTTACAAAATGCTCTCTACTTAGTTTGGCAAATCATACTCACTTGCCAAATCGCATAAATTAACATATAATCAAAATGGCTCAAAACAAATCAAGCAAAATAAAAACACATCACTAAACCATACTGCTCAGTGTAGGGGCAATTGGCACTCAAAACCAATACCTGTTTTCAATACAGCCAAGCCGCATGTGCAGTTATAATGTTGTTAGGAAACATCAAGCAGTCAAGCAGGATAATATATAGAGACAAGCAATCATGTAGGATAAATCATGAAGACAAGCAGTCAAGCAACAAATCATGAAGACAATCAATCAAGCAGGAAAATCATGAAGAAAAAGAAGTCAGGCAGGAAAATTATGAAGGCAAGAAGTGAAGAAGAACATTCATGAATGCACGCAACCATAGATTATGCATATTTATCATACTATGTACACTCATGTGAAGTATACATATAACCATGCCAAGCACAAAGCATCGCGGATATGAGAAGACATCAAAAACTTGATAAACTGGACAGCTGCATACTATGCATTAACCATGATGGTAATTTTACCATTTTACCACACGAGCAGCACATCTTGGAGCACCATAGCAGTACAACATGCATAACTCAACCCAAACTGAAATCAAAGCGACTCCTCTCCCCTCTCACGAATAAAACTCACATACATCGCTGCAATCAAGAAAAACTAAATAATCATAACCAACTAAAGTATGCCGTTACAAAATGCTCTCTACTTAGTTTGGCAAATCATACTCACTTGCCAAATCGCATAAATTAACATATAATCAAAATGGCTCAAAACAAATCAAGCAAAATAAAAACACAACACTAAACCATACTCCTCACTGTAGGGACAATTGGCACTCAAAACCAAGCAAGCATACCTGTTTTCAATACAGCCAAGCAGCATGTGCAGTTATAATGTTGTTAGGAAACATCAAGCAGTCAAGCAGGATAATATATGGAGACAAGCAATCAGTAGGATAAATCATGAAGACAAGCAGTCAAGCAACAAATCATGAAGACAATCAATCAAGCAGGAAAATCATGAAGAAAAAGAAGTCAGGCAGGAAAATTATGAAGGCAAGAAGTGAAGAAGAACATTCATGAATGCACGCAATCAAAGCAATCATCCATGCAAACAATTGGACTCAACTGAACTTACTTTAACCTAATGACATTGTATTC
>SPJY01035200.1:319225-385482 GCA_005191435.1 Raddia distichophylla | reverse complement strand
ACCCTTGTATCATTTTTGAAGGTTTATAAAACTTACCTTCCATTAGGCCCTTGATTGTGTTCCTGATGTTGATCTGAATATTTCATCAAGAAAGATAGCCTTGTACTAAACGTCTATAGAAGCACCCCTCAAACTGCTAATGCTATTTATAGCAGAATGTAAGTTTCAGGAACAAATGTCAGGGCAAAAAATGGACAAATTTTTTTACTTGAAGCACAAGACAAGTTCCTCCTAGATGGAAATATCTATGGATGGCGCTGCTGCAGGAGATCATACATAGAAATATTTGTCAAATTATATGTTCAACCTGCATAGGGGACAGAGAATTTTGATCATAATTATACGAACTTTCCTTGCCAACTACTTTAGACATAAATTTTGTTAGCAACATCAATTAGAAGAGAACTCAGAACTGCATAATTGATGCTGAGTTTTTTTGAGAGAGAATAATGTAGCTATTGTCTTTACTCTTTGCTCTGGGTCAGATATAAACATGTGAAAGTATGAACTATCATTCTCTTGAAGGAAGAGAAATGAAGTGCCACCATGCATGGTTTTTAAGGACTTTCTATGATGTCACATCTCAAGTACAAAACATCCTACATCCAATTTGTACTTCAAATGTGTTTATATGGTGCATACACGTTTGTTGGAAGCACATGCTGCAGGGAAGAAATTCATGGCCCCTATGTTGGTTGAAATGAAAGAGAAATTTGATAAATATTGGTCAGATTATAGTATCTTTCTATCATGTGCTGCTGTCCTTGATCCCCGCTATAAGCTAGGATTTATAGCATATTGCTATAGCAAGCTTTATGCTAATGATGATGCCCAACGACGGGTCAATGAAGTGAGATCCACCTTGACAAGTCTTTTGAGGAATACCGTGGTGTTAATTTAAGTTCAGCGGGTGTTGTTGCTCATAATAACAGTGAAGGTGGTTCTGATTTGTTCATTGATTATGAACAATACATGGTATCTAGTCGTACACATGAACTAGCTAGAGGTTTGCATGAAAAGCTAGATGTTTTGGAGTATTGGAATAAGTCATCTATGCGATATCCTGAGCTAGCGTCAATGGCTCGTGATATTCTTGTTGTTCCCGTGTCAAGTGTTGCTTCGGAATCAGCCTTTAGCATGGGTCGTAAGGTTTTAACTACATGTCGAGGTTCGCTTAAGCCAAAGACAATTGAAGCTTTGAAGTGTCTTCAAGATTGGTGTCATTAAAAAATGCAACAAGGTGACTTTCAAAATCTATCTACATTCTATTGTGTTTGATATGTTGCTATGTTTCATATTCTAAGTTCTAATTGCTTAATATTATAGGAGAGGCAGATGAGCAAGCTGAGTCTTCTAATATCCCTTCTACAGAAGAAGTTTCATCAGATTCTGAATGTAATACCTAGCTAAATGTTTCACCTCATATATAAATATGTTTTAACTTTCAAGTTATAACTTGTTGCCTATGCTATTTTGTAGAGATGAGTTGATTGTATTTTCCATAAGCACCATAAAGAGATGAAGTGGGTTGCTAGCAGGTGGCACTTCGCAAGTTGGCATCATCAAATTCCAGCAAACGATGGTGTCTATTGATCAGTGGTTTAATATCTTTTGTTAATGACTTAATGGTTCGTTGTGTAATGTGTACTGGAACTATACAAGTTTGTATGGCAGTGTGCAATAACTAAACTAATAAGTAACAACTCGATTCGGTGGTTTGCACATTTGAATAATTCATATATATTCTGTTTCGGTGCACATTTGAATATTTCCTATATATTTAATGTCGGGCTTTGGGCCGGGCTTTGGGCTTTCGGGCATTTGGTTGGCCCGGGCTTGGGCCGTTGAAAATTAAAATTAAGTCGGGCCGGGCTAGGCTCGGGCTTGCTTATAAGGTCGGGGTCTACTCCTTACATCCCAACTACTACTATACTTGTTTTTTATGTACTTCCATTAGCTACCTTGCAATATAGTGTGTCAACATACAAGAATCAAAATTGATGAAAGTTTAACTCCTTTCATGAAAGAACTAAGTTGCATATATTCCGAACAAAAATTATTAAACAGGAACATTTACCTTATTAGCTGTTCTGTTGTAGCAAATTCTACCCAACCTTGGTTGAGCTTCGAACTGTAGCTACAACACCCCACCCATTCAGCTGTGCTTGTATCGTGATGCTGGTAAGGTAAAATTATAGTTTAGCAGTTTCAGTTCAAAATTAGCTAGCTGCATGTCAACCGCTATAGATGCATACCTGTATAAAAAGAATGATGGCTAATACAAACAGTAAGTTTGCATTCAACATCACTTAGATCAGAATCTAATGAACTTAAAATCATATCAAGAAGATTCAAAATCGAATGTCCAAACTTCGACGACATTTCTTATTTTCTGTAGTTTTTACCCTCAAAGATGTGGTTCAAAAGCATGAGTATTTTAAATTCAACAACTCCAATGTATGGATGGAGGGTTAAATAAAATATGTATGCATTCAACCACCTGCATTAAAAATTCAAATATGTGCTAGGTAAGCAACATATTTACTGTGGAATGGATTGCAGAAGCAACTAACATAGTTTTGTCTTCAAATGAAAAGATGGCTTTCCTCTCAATTTGATCATTATATGACAAAAAAGCTAAAAAGTCGTAGCCCTCTACTTTTTCCTGAAAAATGAATAAATCTGAGCTCATAACCTAGTTATAGAAAAGTGGAATCTCCTAGTGCATCGTACATATATATAATCGCCCATTTTTATACAAAAACAAAAATAAAGAGGAAGGCGCAAAGAGGAAAATGCACTTTGAAATAATCTAATCCAAGGTCAACAACACATTCAAATTATAATTTGGCTCCGAAGGGCTCCTTTTCCTCCCACCTCGGCTTCTAGTACCTACTCAAATTGTAACTTTGGAAAATGAATTAGGCAGAAACTCCGTTTGGCTCAAAAGAAAAATCTGTCAACAGTGAAGTCAACCTGAGTTAGCAAATCAGAAGAATAAATCCTATTACAAATTCTACAGAAAACCACAAAAAGTACTAAAAGATTTTGCATCAATAATCATACAATGTGTAGGATATATACTATAGGTATAATCAAGAAAACATAATACCTACATGCATCAATAACTTTTGTGCGTTAATTTTTTGTAGTCCCTCTGGTTCATTGCATAAACAAACGACAGGTTACAAATCTTCGATCACAAATTTTATACGCAAATATGGAAATATGCAATTTTTATACACAAGTACGAATAAATGTCAAAAGATTCTAAAATAACTTGATCCATTGTCAACAGTGCATTCATAGTATAATTTTTCCCTCAAGGGCTCTCTTCTTTGCTCCATGTATATAGTCTTACCTTTAAATGAACTAGCCAGAACTTCTACCCTTTGGCTCAAAAAAATGTCAACAGTGTAACTCAACCTGTGTTGCCATATTAAGCATGCTAGTGAGGTAGTACAATTGCCCGAGATGAAGTAAAATCAGTAGAATAAATCTTGTTTCGCATTCTACACAACAATAACAAAAGGTGCCGGTGCAGACTCAAATGATAAGTGACCAATGAAGAAATTAAAACACCAAGGGAATGCTATTAGGTATACATGGCATTTACTAATATATGGAAAAGCTAAGTAACCATAGCATATTTATCATACTATGTACACTCATGTGAAGTATACATATAACCATGCCATCACTGATACGGCCCTTGACGCGGGCGAGACAAGCTGCCCTTCGAAGCAACCTTGTCCTCAAGGTTGAAACTCAAGAGATCTCGCCGATCATCGTGGAGTCGCCCCTGGAAGCAGCACAGTCGCGAGCACCGGTTTTCGTAAGCCATGGCGAGAGAATCGCCTAGCTCTGATACCAAATTGATACGGCCCTTAACGCGGGCGAGAGGAGCTGTTGTCGAAGCTAGCGCCTTGCCTGTTATCGGAGCCACCACCTATGAGATCTACACTCAATTTACTTCATTTCATTGGATGAATAGAAAGATACATGACACATCCCTTTTATAGTGATAAAAGACTTAGCCCGTAAGAAACTACCCTTTAACTAATCTTATCCCATCCCAAACAAACTTATCTAATCTAATCTAATACCAATTACTAGGAGATCTAATCTAATCCCTAACTACTAAGAGGAAATTAACCAACCAGCGCCACATGGGCGCGCTACAGTACCGCGTGAACAGTACCGCGGTACTATTTATGGGCTGTGGGCCATGACCATAACAATCACACATAACCATGCAAAGCACAAAGCACCATGGATATGAGAAGACATCAAAAACTTGATAAACTGGCCAGCTGCATACTATGCATTAACCATGATGGTAATTTTACCATTTTACCACATGAGCAGCACATCTTGGAGCACCATAGCAGTACAACATGCATAACTCAACCCAAACTGAAATCAAAGGTACCTCAACATAAGGACTCCTCTCCCCTCTCACGAATAAAACTCACATACATCGCTGCAATCAAGAAAAACTAAATAATCATAACCAACTAAAGTATGCCGTTACAAAATGCACTCTATTTAGTTTGGCAAATCATACTCACTTGCCAAATCGCATAAAATAACATATAATCAAAATGGCTCAAAACAAATCAAGCAAAAAAAAACACATCACTAATCCATACTCATTGTAGGGACAATTGGCACCAAAATCAAGCAAGCATACCTGTTTTCAATACAGCCAAGCCACATGTGCAGTTATAATGTTGTTAGGAAACATCAAGCAGTCAAGCAGGATAATATATGGAGACAAACAATCATGTAGGATAAATCATGAAGACAAGCAGTCAAGCAACAAATCATGAAGACAATCAATCAAGCAGGAAAATCATGAAGAAAAAGAAGTCAGGCAGGAAAATTATGAAGGCAAGAAGTGAAGAAGAAAATTCATGAATGCACGCAATCAAAGCAATCAGCCATGCAAACAATTAGACTCAACTGAACTTACATTAACCTAATGACATTGCATTCATGGCAACACAGGAAGTGAGGCAGAAAATTCATGAACGCATGCAATCAAAGCAATCAGCCATACAGACAATTAGACTCAACTGAACTTAATTTAACCTAATGACATTGCAATCATACAGGAAAAATCAAGAACACAAGCAATCATGTAGGAAAAATCATTAGTCAAGCAATAAATCATGAAGACAAGCAGTCGAGCCGGAAAATCATGAAGAAAAAGAAGTCGGGTAGGAAAATTATGAAGAGAAGTGAAGCAAAAAATTGATGAATGCAAGCAATCAAAGCAACACAACCTACGGGCACCAAGTCAGGCCAAAACGAATAAAATAAAAATAAACTGCTCCACTCATATTCCTCCCTGTAAACATAACAGTGCCAAATTGTGTAAATTGTCGACCAAACTTGGTAGCATTGAATTAGAACCAAATAAAAAGCAACAAATATATCGCCACACGCAAAACCACTAATAAAAATAACATAAAATAAAACTCCAGCTCAACTCGTGGTTCTTTCCATGAACGCAACAATGCGAAAACATAAATTAAATGTCAAGCAAAAATCATACACATGCACATGTCATTGATTTGTCCTAGGCACGATGAACAGAAGAATGGGATGAGCTAACTAGCATCGGAACATCTCAGCAAAATTCACAGCATAAAATGTATTATCTCATAGCGGCAAACAGCGTATGGTCAAATAGCACCAAACGAAAGCCAGACCCTCTTCCTTAGCACAAGCGCACAATGAACACCTCGAAAGGTAGACAAAACAAACCAAGTTAGCAGCACGACGCGCTCCTCCTCCGGCTGCAGCAGCACCACTGCACTAGCCAGGTTTAAAACCTGCTAGATTAAATTTCAGGTCCATGTAGTCCAATGGCAAGAAATATCACAAAGTTTAGGAATATCGAGTGTATTTGTATATCATTTCGGCAGTAGCTAGTTCACACCACGGGCCTGATAGTTATAAAATGACTAAAATGTATGCTAAATGAAGCCATGACTTTCCTCTATCTATCCTAGATGACTAGGTTCAATAAACAAATACCTCTATCTGCAGTTTTGTACCATCCATACATAATCTGACTCGCACAATTAAAACTGCTCTAGGAAAAATAATATATGTGGTATATTGATAAATTATGGTATATTGAATCTATCATTGATAAGTTATACCTCCGAAGCAACAAATTGTAATATTTGATCTGTGCTTCCTACTTGTTGTGGCAGAAATGGACAACTGTCCATGATATTGGTCCCTTTTCCGTTCCCGACAAGACATCATTAAAAAATCCAACAAAAAAATTATCAAATAAGAACAAACTGCATGTATGTTGAAACAAAGTATGTAATGATGCAAATGAAGCACTCAGCGGAAAATCCACGCATTTGAGTTTAAACATAAATAGAACTAGAGTTTCAAATCCTACCAGATTCATTTTGCGCCATTTTCAGAAGTTTTGCAAGCATAGTTGTATCGTTAACCCCTACAGAAGACTATAAACTTCATAGAGCGAATGTCCGAGAGCAAAGAGTTGTCAACACATCCCAAACACTACAATATAGAATACAGCTGTTAAAACTGACTACCAAATGATGATCATGTGTCTTCCACCAGCACATAAAGCACTCCATAATTCTATGGATTTGTTAAATATAACATAAAATGCACCACTTTATTGTGAAGTGTACATCATCAGCCAAATGTGAGGTTAAATAAAATCTTAACAAATCCCTTAAGTTTGCCATCCCTCAACTCATAAAATCTTAGGTTAAATAAAATCTTAACAAATCCCTTAAGTTCAGGTTATCCCCACCCCTCAACTCATAAAAACTAACTTTACTTCGCACTTAGCTAGTTTGCCATTACTTGTAAAAATAGGCAACACGAAATAGAAAACAGATCATGTCACATGGCTCATGACAAGACAAGTGTACTAATGTTCTTATGGGTGAAAAGATATTCAATTAATTTCAGTGGTGTAACCATTTCATTCTCCAAAACAATTTGTTACAAATGAAATGATTGAAATTAATTATCATTGGAAAGATATGGAATAATTGTTTGCCCACAGCAAACATTAAGACTAGCATCGAATATAGAAGTGTAAACACCAGCTACATAATCCATAATAACGTGCAGAATAAGTAATCAACCAATTAATAAATATACTAGAACATTAATTCAACTGATAAAATCAATAGGACAACAATTTTCACAAACTAAGAGATAATAAAAACAGCTAACAAAAACCACTATTACAACAATCTTTGGGACTAAAGTGTGTTGTCTTCTCATCTTTTACCTTAGTCAGTGGTTGAAGTTGGACTCCCCGGTCTGGGTCCTCAGGGCTCCACATAAGCTGTGCATCAAAAACTATCCAAACCATTATTGTTTTCCCAAATCAATATTGTTCCACCCTGAGTAAACAAGCAATGCATGTGGAGAACAAAAAGACATGACTTATAAACATACCGACATTCACATCAACTCCTAGTGGCCTCTTATTGACCCAAGGAGACGGTGGTTGCTGCAAAAAATAATTTCCATATATCAAACCATACAAACATAGACAAAATCTCCTCCAGGCCTATACAATGAAACCAAATTCGGTCTTACCATGTAGAGGCTTGGACAGCCACATTCATGGTCATCTGTTCCTCACATCGCTGAAGGTACCAGCTATGATGGAAAGCTTTTGACCCAAAGTTAGAAATCCTAAAAAGCTGGCGACATACCATATCCGATGGAATCATAGGAAAGCTCAAGGCTATACGAAGTTCTATTCCTTGGTTGCATCTTCTGGCATATTAAAGTAAAAGAGCAATTTAGTTTTCAAATATGTAAATAAAAATGTATTAAATGTAGAAATAAATGGACAAAAAATCTGTTCCTTTAAAGTGATGAATTATCCAGAACTGCAAAGTCCCATTCGCCCTAGTTTATGAAACTAACACCTTGTTTCATGTGTGCTCAGGTTACAGATCCTGATTGTCTACATATACATAATGCAGCCTAGAACAAAAAAACAAATTACTGAGCTTTGTTGGAGAGTAGGCTACGTTTGCTGCTATTACATGGTTGGTGTAATTATTTATTCTAGACTACTAAAATTGGATTCCTAGATCAATGAAAAGTGATGTAAATGAACCATATTTTTAATCAGCAGGAATAAATAATTCAGATTACAAGAAACTGACTTGTAAAAATTAATCATTGTGCTAATAGGCCTCATATATGGAGAAAATATACAAAGAACATGTACCGCTAACATCTCCAATTTCAGTTGTAGAAAATACAAAATAGTGTAACTAATTGTGAAAAGTGACAATTGAGAAAATTCTACACTAGAATTAGAGGTCAGCTAGACAGATCATCATAGCCAGCTTGCTGCTGACTGTATACAGTTTTGAAGGCGTGATTCGACGTAACAACCAATCTGTTATGAACCAAATATAAAATTCCAGTGACATGCTTATAAATATTTTGCAAAGAAAATTGGAAAAAGTAGAAAAATATTACGAAATGGGCTTTTCCTACAATTGGTATGGATTTTCCTGGTTATGCAATTGCACAGTATTATGTATAGCATGTCTAGTGAACACATTGATGGTATTGGGAGTTTCAGCAACGATGGTATTGGAACTGATCGAGGTAGGGCAGAAGTACAAGTACATGCTTTCTCCTATTCTCCCTCATCGGTATCACACTTTGCATCCCTACTGCTACTATACTTTTTATATATACTTTCATTAGCTACCTAGCAATAATGTGTGTCAACATACAAGAATCAAATTTGATGACACTTTAACTCCTTTCGTGCAAAAACTACTCTAAGCTGCATAGATCACAAATAAAAATTATTAAGCAGAAACATTTCCTTTCTTAGCTGATTGTAGCAAATTCTACCTAACCTTGGCTAAGCTTCGAACTGTCGTTGCCACACCCAACCCATTCATCTATCCTTGGATCGTTCCGCTGGTAAGGTAAAATTATATCTTAGTAGTTTTAAATCAAAATTAGCTCGCTGCATAACAAACGATATAAAGGCATACCTTGATAAAAGGAATTGTGGCTAATCTAAACACTAATTTTCCATACAACATCACTCATATCAGAATCCGATGAACTCAAAATAATATCAAGAAGATGCAGAATCAAATTTCCAAAATTGTACGGTCCAATTAATCAGCATTCTTATTCTTTCGTAAATGATAATTTTCAGAACAAAATAATATATTTATGGAAGGTAGTAAGAATGCTCCACGTAAATACTTCTGTTACACAAGAATGCAGACGAATGATTCCACGTTAGTAATTATTGTTTACTTGCTTGATTCATTTCCAAAATTGTACGGTCCAATTAATCAGCATTCTTATTCTTTCGTAAATGATAATTTTCAGAACAAAATAATATATTTATGGAAGGTAGTAAGAATGCTCCACGTCAATACATCTGTTACACAAGAATGCATACGAATGATTCCACGTTAGTAATTATTGTTTACTTGCTTGATTGAAATCGATGTGGCAAACAGATTAAAATAAAAATGCGGGTGGCAAATGGCAAAAAAAAGTATTGCTGGGGAATTGCCAAAATCAAAATTATTGGTGAGGATTACAGCCTTAAGTACTGAAAGAGCCAAAGAATAATGTCGAAAATAGGCATGGAAGATTACTTTCTTGGACATGCACTACTAAAGCATCACTTGTTGTTCGATAAATGGCATTTCTTATTTTTCGTATTTTTAATGGGTGTCTCAAAGATGTGGTTCATATAAAAGAGATTCAACAGTTGTAACTTGCAGATGGCATCATAGAACCATATCCGGTTAAGAAATTGAGCCTCCAACAAAAATGGATGGGAGGGTTTATAAGTAGAAATAAAATCTGTATGCATTCTATCACCAGCATTGAAAATAAAAATACGTGCTAGATAAGCAACATATTTACTGTGAAATGGATTACTAAATAAAATAATTAATGTACTTCTGTATTACCTTAAAATGAACCAATGGTTTTTCTCCTTTTTTATTATTAAATATGACAAAATCTAAAAGTCATGTCCCTCTATTTTTTCCTAAAACATGAATAAATCTGAGCTCATAACTTTGTATATAAAAGTGCAATCCCCTAATGCATACATGACCTCCTAGCGCGTCGTACATAAATTTAATCGCCGTTCTATACAAAAACAAAAAGGAAGGCGCGACAAGAAAATGCTCTTTGAAATAATCTAATCCAATGTCAACAATGCATTCAATTGCAATTTGACTCCCAAGGGCTCCTTTTCCTCGTACAGTCGTACCTCTCCGTCCAGTACCTACTCCTACCCTTAAATGAATCAGGCAAAACTCTGTTTGGCTCAAAAGAAAAATATGTCAACAGTGAAGTCAACCTAAGTTAGCAAATCAGAAGAAAAAATCATATTTCTCATTCTACCCAAAAAAAAAAAGTATAAAAGAGTTTTGCAAAAAAAATGTTGCCTACATGCGTCAATAACTTTTATGGTCCCTCCGATTCATTGCGTAAACAAACTACATGCTACAAAAATTGGACACAAGTTTTATACACAAACACGAATAGAGTATCACAATTTTTTTACACATATGGATGTGTCAGAAGATACTAAAATAACCTGATCCATTGTCAACAGTGCATTCACAGTGTAATTTGGCAGAACTTGAATAACCTGATGCTAAAATAACCTGATGCTAAAAGAACTCTCTTCTTTTCCTCCCCCTTGTGCTCCCTGCATATAGTCTTACCATTAAATGATTAGGCAGAACTTCTGCCCTTTGGGACAAAAAAATGTCAACGGTACAACTCAACCTGTGTTGCCTTCTTAAGCATGCTAGTAAGGTAGAAAATAGCACAATTGTCGGAGATGAACTAAAATCTGTAGAATAAATCCTATTTCCAATTCTACACAATGATAACAAAATGTACCAATGCAAACTCAAATGATAAGAGGCAATGAAGGAATTAAATGTTTATACCTGCTGCTGATCGTATATATTATCGAAGGAGGAAGCGCTCCACCCATACAGAACAACAGCATATGGGTTAGCTGCGACTTACCAGGTTGTTGATGGTCTTATTGGCTGTTGATGGTCGAGTCTTTGTCGGTTGTGTGCGTCGAGTTATCCGTAACCATTCAGTTGAGTTGTTAGGCGGCTATGCCTGCACAGGAAATAGGGAGTCAATTGTAATCTGCAGTTTATTTAAGGGAATGGAAAACAATGAAAACGACATGCTTTTGATGCTACATATCTATTAGGCGGTGGCTCCGAAAACGGAATCCCTCTCACCACGGCACCGCGGCGAACTCAACTTCTTCATTGCTTGTTCGTTCGGGATCACGCCCGGGAACTCGCGCTTACGAGGTGGCCCATCCAGCCGTGGGTCGCAACATAAAACATCACATGAATGCTATTAGGTAAGCATGATTTTTACAAATATATGGAAAAGCTAAGTAACTGTAAATTATATATACACTCATGAGAAGTATACAAACCATGCCATCAAACATAACCATGCAAAGCACCACGGATATGAGAAGACATCAAAAACTTGATAAACTGGCGAACTACATACTATGCACTAATCATGATAGTAATTTTAACGTTTTACCACACAAGAAGCACATAAAGCTAAAAAAAATAAGCAAAATAAAAACATGTCACCATAGGGACAATCGACACTCCAAACCAAGCAAGCATACCTGTTTTGAATACAACCAAGACACATGTGCAATAAAATGAGAACGAAAAGCCCACCCGATAGAGTTGGAAGGAAACATCAAGAAGAATATACATGAAGACAAGCAGTCAAACCAATCAGCCAAGCAGTCAATTAGACTCATACAAACTAAATAAAAAATAATGAAATTGCACTCGGTGCCACAAACGTAACCACATCAACCACTCAAACAAAAAAGAATTAAAATTTAACCGCTCAACTTATATTCCTACCTGAAAACATTAAAATGAAAAATTGTAATGAAAATTATCATCCAAACTAGGTAGTAGCGAATGAGAGCAAAAAAAACAATGAATAGATCGCCCCATAAAAAGATTGTTTTTCTTGGCCACTTGCAAAACTATTAACAAAAAAATAAAACACAATCAAGAATTCGTAGCATCATCCACTGTTTTCTAAAGTTGGTCTTATCGAAGATCACATCCCGTCTAGAGCGGCAAAAGACTAGAGAGATGAGGTGCGTTGGTGCGGCCTAGTGAAGGACGACTCGCATACATGCATAACTCAACCCAACTGAAATCAAAGCAACCTCGCCATAAGGACGACTCGCCCCGCTCTCATATAAAACTCACATACATCACCGCAATCAATGAAAACAAAATAATCATAACTATGGGCCTGTTCTTTTGAGCTGATCTGAACGGCTGAACGGCTGAAATTACTGAACTTCGAGAGCTTTTCAAGGTAGTCTCGAGATTCGGATACATTTCGTTTCACTTGCTTTTTAAAGCGTTAGAACCCACCTTCAAAACAGCGAAAAAACGAACTCAAAAAACTCAAAGCATATATGTTTTCAAAACGTAGATAAGTTGTTAAGCTGTTAAGACGTTAAGCTGTTAAGCTGAAAAGAACTGGGCCTAAAGCATACTATTACAAAATGCTCTCTGCTTAGCTTGCCAAATCAGACTCACTTGTTAAACCGCATAAATCAACATGTAATCAAAATGGCCTAAAACAAATCAAGCAAAATAAAAACACGTCATTAAACCCTAATCCTCACCATAGGGACAATCGGCACACAAAACCAAACAAGAATACCTGTTTTGCATACATCCAAGACACATGTGCTAATAATAAAATGAGAACGAAAAGCCAACCAGATAAACTTAGGCCCTGTTTGTTTCAGCTTCTAGTCAGCCAAAAGCCACCAAAAGCCAGAAGCTCAAACAAACAGCCAGCTTTTGGAACCCACTTCAAAGAAGCCAAAAGCCACCAAAAGCCCAATTTGTACTGTGATTTGAGCTTTTTCCAGAAGCTAGTTTTTTGTAGCTTTTCCCAGAAGCAGCTTTTAGAGAAGCTGCAGCTCAAACAAACAGGGCCTTATAAGGAAACATCAAGCAGTATAATAATGGTTAAAAAGCATTCATGCCACTGTAGAGTTGGCTTTAGACAGAAATACCATCGCAGAGATCGAAATAGCTCAGACGCCATTATAAAGTCTGGATTCGTGCATATATGCCATTATGTAGAGTATCGGGGATACATGAGCTGAAAATACATTCCAAAATACATCTGACGAGCGGGGCCCACATGTCATCCCCTCTAGCCTTCTTCCTCCTCCCAGCTCTCTCTCTGTCTCTCCTCTCTCCCCCCGTCTCTCTCCCCAAGCGGCGGCGACCGGCGGCAGGGCGGCGGCCGGCGACGGCGAGGGGCGGCGCCGCCGAGCCCCTCCGCTGCCCCTTTTTCCCCCACCGGAGCTAACCGCCGCCGTGTCTCCCTCCCCACCGATCCACCTCAACGGCGCCGCGCCTCCCCAGCCCTCCCCGATCCCAATCCGCGTCGCCATCGTCTTCCTCTCGCCTCCCCGAAGCATCTCCAAGCACCTACACCCCTCCCTTCCACGTCGGCGATCCTCTCCGCCGTGCGCCGTCACCTTCCTCCGCCCCGGCCCGCAGCTAGGCCGCCGCCGGCGTGCAATCCTTGCCGCCGACACCACCCCGACCACCCCCGAGGCACCCTCTTTCTTTCCCCTCACTCGCCCCCGCCGGAGAGCCACCGCCGTCGCCGGAATCGCCGTCGCCCGAGCGTGCGCCGCCGCTCCCCTGCTCCGGGTCGCCGACAGGCGGGCCCCGCCTTGTCAGCTCCCCTCCGCCTCCTTCAGCGCTGGGCTCTCGCCGGCCACCGCCCCTCGCCGTCGCCGACCGCCGCCGGCCGCCGCCGCCGCTCGGGGAGAGAGACGGGGGAAGAGGAGAGAGACGGGGGGGAGAGAGGAGAGACAGAGAGAGCGAGCTGGGAGGAGGAAGAGGATGGAGTGGAGTGGCTGACATGTGGGCCCCACATGTCAGTGCGTATTTCGTTTCGTATTTGTTCCAGTATTTCTTTAGAAATTCCCGTAAATCGTCCAAAATGGCATATATGCACGAATCCGGACTTTATAATGGCATCTGAGCTATTTCGATCTCTCCGATGGCATTTCTGTCCAAAGCCAACTCTACAGTGGCATGAATGCTTTTAACCCTATAATATATGGTGACTGTCAATCACGAAGGAAAAATTATGAACACAAGCAATCAAGTAGGAAAATTGTGAAGACAAAGAAGTCCAGTAGCAAAATTGTCAAGACAAAAATTGAAGCAGAAAATTCATGAAGACAAGCAGTCAAGCCAATCAATCAAGCAGTTGACTAAATAAAATTGCACTCATGGCCACAAATGCAACCACATCAACCACTCAAACAAAACTAATACAATTATAATTAAACCGCTCCACTTATATTCCTTCTTGGAAACGTATATATGAAAAATTGTAATAAAAATCATCCAAACTAGGTAGTAGTGAATGAGAGCAAAAGAACAACAACAAATAGATAGCCCCATAAAAAGACTTGTCTTTCTTGGCCACCTATAAAACTACTAACGAAAAAATAAAAACAAAACACTAGCTCAACTCTCGCCCCTTCTACGAAGGCAACATTACACTATGAAAATATAGTCGAGTCCAACCAAGAATCTACATAGATTCGTAGCATCATCGTGGCTCTTTCCATGAACGCAACAATGCGAAAACATAAATTAAATGTCAAGCAAAAATCATACACATGCACATGTCATTGACTTGTCCTAGGCATGATGAACAGAAGAATGGGATGAGCTAACTAGTGAATCGGGACATGTCAACAAAATTCACAGCATAAAATGTATTATCTCATAGCGGCAAACAGCATGAACAATGTGTGGTCGAATAGCACCAAACGAAAGACCTCTTCGGCACAAGCGCACAATGAACACCTCGAAAGGTAGACAAAACAAACCAAGTTAGCAGCACGACGCGCTCCTCCTCCGGCTGCAGCAGCACCACTGCACTAGCCAGGTTTAGAACCTGCTAGATTGAATTTCAGGTTCATGTACACTCAAATGGCAAGAAATATCACAAAGTTTAGGAATATCGAGTGTATTTGTATATCATTTCGGCAGTAGCTAGTTCACACCACGGGCCTGATAGTTATAAAATGACTAAAATGTATGCTAAATGAAGCCATGACTTTCCTCTATCTATCCTAGATGACTGGGTTCAATAAGCAACATTGGGTATGAAACATCAAACATTGGTTTGCTCACAGCAAACATTAAGACTAGCATCGAATATAGAAGTGTAAACACCAGCTACATAATCCAGAATAACGTGCAGAATAAGTAATCAACCAATTAATAAATATACTATGAGTGGAACATTAATTCAACTGATAAAATCAACAGGACAACAATTTTCACAAACTAAGAGATAATAAAAACAGCTAACAAAAACCACTATTACAACAATCTTTGGGACTAAAGTGTGTTGTCTTCTCATCTTTTACCTTAGTCAGTGGTTGAAGTTGGACTCCCCTGTCCGGGTCCTCAGGGCTCCACATAAGCTGTGCATCAAAAACTATCCAAACCATTATTGTTTTCCCAAATCAATATTGTTCCACCCTGAGTAAACAAGCAATGCATGTGGAGAACAAAAAGACATGACCTATAAACATACCGACATTCAAATCAACTCCCAGTGGCCTCTTATTGACCCAAGGAGACGGTGGTTGCTGCAAAAAATAATTTCCATATATCAAAACCCTACAAACATAGACAAAATCTCCTCCAAGCCTATACAATGAAACTAAGAAAGCTTTTGACCCAAAGTTAGAAATCCTAAAAAGCTGGCGACATACCATATCCGATGGAATCATAGGAAAGCTCAAGGCTATACGAAGTTCTATTCCTTGGTTGCATCTTCTGGCATATTAAAGTAAAAGAGCAACTTAGTTTTCAAACATGTAAATAAAAATGTATTATATGTAGAAATAAATGGAAATGTAAATAAAAATGTATTATATGTAGAAATAAATGGACAAAAAAACTGTTCCTTTAAAGTGATGAATTATCCAGAACTGCAAAGTCCCATTCGCCTTAGTTTATGAAACTAACACCTTGTTTCATGTGTGCTCAGGTCACAGATCCTGATTGTCTACATATACAAAAGACGAATTACTGAACTAGCTTTGTTGGAGAGTAGGCTACGTTTGCTGCTAACTTGGTTGGTGTCACTTTGCTGCTTGTAGTTCTTCACCACAATAAATCAGCTGATGGCCTCTTTCTAGACTACTAAAATTGGATTCCTAGATCAATGAAAAGTGATGTAAATGAACCATATTTTTAATCAGCAGGAATAAATAATTCAGATTGCAAGAAACTGACTTGTAAAAATTAATCATTGTGCTAATAGGCCTCATATATGGAGAAAATATACAAAGAACATGTACCGCTAACATCTCCAATTTTCAGTTGTAGAAAATACAAAATTGTGTAACTAATAGTGAAAAGTGGGCCACAATTGAGAAAATTCTACACTAGAATTAGAGGTCAGCTAGACAGATCATCATAGCCAGCTTGCTGCTGACTCTATACAGTTTTGAAGGCGTGATTCGACGTAACAACCAATCTGTTATGAACCAAATATAAAATTCCAGTGGCATCCTTATAAATATTTTGCCAAAGAAAATTGGAAAAAGTAGAAAAATATTACGAAATGGGTTTTTTGTACAATTGGTATGGATTTTCCTGGTTATGCAATTGCACAGTATTATGTATAGCATGTCCAGTGAACACATTGATGGTATTGGTTGTTTCAGCAACGATGGTATTGGAACTGATCGAGGTAGGGCAGAAGTACAAAGTACATGCTTTCTCCTATTCTCCCTCATCGGTATCACACTTTGCATCCCTACTGCTACTATACTTTTTATATATACTTTCATTAGCTACCTAGCAATAATGTGTGTCAACATACAAGAATCAAATTTGATGACACTTTAACTCCTTTCGTGCAAAAACTACTCTAAGCTGCATAGATCGCAAATAAAAATTATTAAGCAGAAACATTTGCCTTCTTAGCTGATTGTAGCAAATTCTACCTAACCTTGGCTAAGCTTCGAACTGTCGTTGCCACACCCAACCCATTCATCTGTCCTTGGATCGTTCCGCTGGTAAGGTAAAATTATATCTTAGTAGTTTTAAATCAAAATTAGCTCGCTGCATAACAAACGCTATAAAGGCATACCTTGATAAAAGGAATGGTGGCTAATCTAAACACTAATTTTGCATACAACATCACTCATATCAGAATCCGAAGAACTCAAAATCATATCAAGGAGATTCAGAATCAAATTTCCAAAATTGTACGGTCCAATTAATCAGCATTCTTTCGTAAATGATAATTTTCAGAACAAAATAATATATTTATGGAAGGTTTGCTCCACGTCAATAATTATTGTTTACTTGCTTGATTCAAATCGATGTGGCAAACAAATAAAAATAAAAATGCAGGTGGCAAATGGCAAAAAAAAGTTGCTGGGGAATTGCCAAAATCAAAATTATTGGTGAGGATTACAGCCTTAAGTGCTGAAAGAGTCAAAGAATAAATGTCGAAAATAAGCATGGAGGATTACTTTCCTGGACATGCACACTAAAGCATCACTTGTTGTTCGATAAATGGCATTTCTTATTTTCGGTATTTTTAATGTGTGTTTCAAAGACGTGGTTTATATAAAAGAGATTCAACAGTTGTAACTTGCAGATGGCATCATAGAACCATATCCGGTTAAGAAATTGAGCCTCCAACGAAAATGGATGGGAAGGTTTATAAGTAGAAATAAAATCTGTATCACCAGCATTGAAAATAAAAATACGTGCTAGATAAGCAACATGTTTACAGTGAAATGGATTACTAAATAAAATAATTAATGTACTTTTGTATTACCTTAAAATGAAACAATGGTTTTTCACCTTTTTTTATTAAATATGAAAAAAATATAAAAGTCATGTCCCTCTATTTTTCCCTAAAAGCATGAATAAATCTGAGCTCATAACTTCGTGTATAAAAGTGCAATCCCTTAATGCATACATGACCTCCTAGTGCGTCGTACATAAATTTAATCGCCGTTCTATACAAAAACAAAAAGGAAGGCGCGACAAGAAAATGCTCTTTGAAATAATATAATCCAATGTCAACAACGCATTCACTTCTAATTTGACTCCCAAGGGCTCCTTTTCCTCGGTACAGTCGTACCTCTCCTTCCAGTACCTACTCCTACCCTTAAATGAATTAGGCAAAACTCTGTTTGGCTCAAAAGAAAAATATGTCAATGGTGAAATCAACCTAAGTTAGCAAATCAGAAGAATAAAATCATATTTGTCATTCTACAAAAAAAAACACAAAAATGTATAAAAGAATTTTGCAAAAAAATGTTGCCTACATGCGTCAATAACTTTTATGGTCCCTCCGATTCATTGCATAAACAAACTACAAGGCGGCATATGGCCATCTAGGTTTTACAATATTGACTTATGGCCAGTATAGAGAGACCGCGAGAGACATGGGCATACCCGTAGAATGCGGCGACTGGCGAAGGCCCGATGCGGAAGACATCTGAGTGCCACGCAGAACGGACACGGCGCGTGGAAGACGGCAAAGCGAGGACGGCCGATGGCCGCGCTTGACGACTGGCACCACGGTCGGGTAGGCGACGTAGGACAGAGACGGCGCGGGAAGGGGCGGACGACGATGGGGCGACGTGGCGACGATGGCCGGCACCACGGACGAGGCGACGCGTTAGGGTTAGGAGTGAGATGTGAGAGGTGGTGTGGGTGAGGGACTGAGTGAGAGGGGGGAGCGAGAGAGGGCGCGGCTGGGGGTAGCTCGGGCCTCAACCGCCGAGGCAGCCCGGAGAGGAGGGTGAGAAACTGAGGGTGGCAGCATGGTGGGGTTTTCAGATTTGCAGTGTGGGGAGACGGGGAGTTAGATAGCTTCCTCACCATAAGGGGATAACAAATAAGATGCTTTTATTAATAGAGATAACAAATTTTCAATTAATATAATTTAATTTAATTTGAAAACAACAAGGCCAAAATTGTGGAATAACATATGTCAATGGAAAAGTCTAATACAACAGAAGCCATATTAGATAGTGGCTTACAATCTGATATAACAATCTTGGTAATTAGCCACTAGGTGTAACAGATTGAAACAACAGAGCTAAAGTTCCTATGCTCCGCTAAAAGTTTAAAGCAAAAAAGAATACTGGATAAGGAAACCAAACATAAGCTAAACTAGGGCATGAGGCGCGCTTCGCGCACCCTATAAGCTCTTTAGAAAACATGCTAATTTATTAATTTATCTACTTCAATCCAAGTGCATTTTGTTAAAAAAATTTGATGGATTTATATTTGTGGTTACCCTGCCAATAGTTAACATTTTTCATTGGTATATTATTCACGCATAACAATAATAACATACCAAATTATCAATTGCAGATTTCTAATAATAAGTACCGTGATTTCATGAAAGAATGCCAGAGTGAATAGTATATACAAAACACACCACTTTTATTAGTGCGGATGTAAATGTTGCATGTCCAATCAGTAGCAGTCTTTGCGAGTATGTCCAATAAAAACTTGATAACAAAAACAAATGTAATACACTTGCTTAGTTTATTGAGCTTATAGCCATTAAAGTTGACCCTTTCCTGTCCAGGTTTAGTATGCAAGTAATGTAATCCTTCCATTCAGATATCATAGAGGCTGCACTTAATTGTTGTCTAAAAAAAAGATTGCTCATTTGAAAATAAATGATTTGAAAAAAATTCTATGGACCCAAAAAGATCTATTTCATATGGATATACTTTATTGACCAAGTGGATTTTCATGGTGTGATCTTAGTTTCTTTCATATAGATTTGTAAATATATATGTGCACTTAATAATAATAATCAGTACTCTGTATATAAATAAATTTTTTGGGTTAACATGATACAGACACAATACTACGTTTCACTTAAAAGGCACAAGGCTAGCAAAGGTGCAGCTGACATTTCACTTGGTATAAGGCTAGCAATGTTGCAGATGATAGTTAAGGATAATAGCAGCAGTAGAACAAAATCACAAGACCATATTACATACAGTAGCACATGTTCTAAAGCGAGCACAAGGACAATTGATAGACTATACATCAGCACAGTGGTACATGTTTTAAAGCCAACGTAATAGTAAGGATAATGTCAGCTCTACAACAAAATAAGTCATACCTAAGATACAAGTCATCCCTTTTTCAGTTAAGGGTGGAATCTTATTTGAAAGAACCTGAGATACCTCATGGCAAAACTTATTTACTTGTATCTCAGATGTTAAAGCATTTACAAACTTCAATTGCTAATCTCTCTAAAATTGCCTCAGATATCTCATTTTTGACTGAATTTGTAAAGGAGATGGATATGCTTTTTTGTTCGAAAAACGCAGAGTATCTTCTCATAAAAGGGACTTTGCACAGTTGCAGCCTTCAGTAGAAATGCTGGCTGAAATCGTGGAAAGGCATACCTTTCCATGCAACAGAAGGGAAAACATTAAGTTTGTATAATTTGTATTATTTTAGGGCTATAATAAAGTGAGCTTATGTTGCCATAAGCCATCTCTGGAATTACGGATGTAATCCGGGTATTCGAGTTTTCGATATTGATTATCGGAAATCGGGTCCCCACATTATGATGGTGCTGGTGGTGACTGTCTTGATGGCGTAATAACTTCGTATAGCATACATTATACGAAGTTATACGAATATATATATGTTTTCCTTGTATTAAATTATTTTAGGTACGTGAAGAACACATTAAATCAGACATTTAAGTAAAACTTCACTAACATATTATTTGAATGGTACTAATTGGATGAATCGAAAAAATCTTGATTTTGGCAAAGTATGACTAACCAATTCAGAACACATTCGCAGGGAGTCATTGGTGAGCATTCCAATAGATCTGAGTTGAAGAGAGGAAGGAGGTTGCCCCACATCATTGCATCTGAGCTGAAATGTTAGCATTCAAAGAACCTGACAAGGTGTGAGGTGATTTTGCATAGAGTTTGGGATTATATTTGGAGAAATTTGAGAAGCTTCAGGATAGAAGAGGAACAGAGACATGTGGACAAAATTTGGGAAATCTTGACACAGAGGCAATGATGAGTTGCATCATTTTAGTAAAGAATATTAGAGCAAATATAACATGTAACTGAAATTGATAATTCTTAAGAGAAAACATAACAGCAATGGAGGCTGATAATCATGAATAAGATTGATATCTCATGAACGTGGATAATAGAATTGAGTTTGTTTGAAAATGCATGAATAGAGGCTTAAAAAACAGGAGATTGATAAATATAGTGTGGACATGTCACATAGTATCCGAAAAGAACCTCATAAAAGGATGTTGCAAAACTACACAACAAAATAATAGGACCATGAGGTAGGTAAGTTGAAGTTATCAGGACCCATCAACGCTAATTGAACAATCAAACATGCATCATCAGTTGTGCTAGTTATTGCAAAATGAAGAGATCAATGTTTATGCATTAGAAGTTGTGCTAGTTTTATGACATAATAATAACAGCCTAGAAAAGAGAAAGACTAAACAAAAGAATGCATGGATCGTCAACACCATTTGTTCCAAGAATGCAAAACTCACTTGCCATAAAATTCACTACTATCAGAAAACATAAAACATGGGTTAGTGAGCCTCTTTCTTTTTGCACTAGAGAAGAGCATTTTCACAATGCCATGCGCAGATGGACTAAGTTCCCTGCACATCAAGACCATATTAGAAAAATCTAAAAAAAAAACAATAAATGCTAGAATCATGTAGGATAGACCATATATGGACATGTTTTTGTAACTCTATGGAAACAATATAACTGATAATTTTTTCAGCAAGAGAAAATGTTTTTGTAAATGTGAAAGGATGGCGCACTATCGGATAGCACATGACCTGTTTGTGCATTGGCAAAGACATGGATTGAACTCTTACCTATAGGTGTGATATGTGGACATATAAATACGTACAATTATATCAAGAATATGCATCATACAAGAATCATACCAACACAACAATATGCTCAAATGTGCGAACGACAAGATGAACATGGAAAATGTAGAGGCACGTTAATGCGCTCCTCTATGTTGGTCCAGCTGGTGAAGATGATAAGATACCAACACGCACCGACTTGTATCACAAGAGTAGTATCACCATTGTATTTAGCTAGACAACTAATTCAATTACTTTGCCCAAAAAAAAGGAAAAATGCAGGAAATAATAACAGAGCAACATAAAAGAGAAACACTTTAGGAGTGAGACCAACATTTTTACAATTTGAGAAGCAACAGGAAGCATGCAAGAGGCGCGGATTTTGGCAATTACAGAAGGCAACAGCAAATTCGTCATAATAATCAGTGCAGCATTCTAGTAAGCACCTAGAAGGTAATAGCACATAGGAAAAATTTTGCATTATGGTTATTCTACTGATGAGATGCCAAAAATATATATAGATAAGAGCAAATAATAAGTACATTAATTTAATTAGCACAAGTATTTAGCACGTTGGTGATCTTATTTGGCAAGTACCTACAAACAAATAGTTAAAAAAATTAAGAACAATTAGCATCTTGGTGATCCTATTCGTGAGATGTAATTACAGAGGAACTAACAATGTAAAGAACGATTAGCATTTTGGTAATCCTATTCCCTGAGAGATAATTAGAGATAAACTAACAGTGTAAATAGTATAAAAACCGGAAGAATCATCAGGTGTAGACAATATAAACACCTGAGTGTCGGTGTGCAGGAAAAATCACACTGCCAGACAATCCGTCCAATCGGCCAGGTAAAAATCCAATAGGAAGACAAATACTTAGACACGATCCAAGCACTGGATGGAGATGAGGTAAATAACCATTTCACATATGAGGGAAGGGATAAGGGAAAGGAACTGCAAAAACTCGTGTAAGCAAATCTGATACCTTGCAGCAAAAGGAAGACAGATTGGTCCTGTGAACAGATCTAGCATGGAAGAAGAAAGGTCAGACCACCATGGATCTAGCCTACCACCACCTAATCCGTGTTCCACGCCACTCGTCGGAGATCCGTGCTCCCCGCCACTCGCTTGGAGCGGCGCCTGGGCTGCTGAAGAGGAAACCTAGAGAGATGGCGCCGAAGATGGTGTGAGAGGGGCCCGATCCGTGCTCCCCACCACTCGTCGGAGTTGCACCTTGGTTACACAAGGGGAAACCTGGAGGGATGGCGTCGGCGGAAGCGGGACGAGGGGCAGCAATACGCGGGAGCAGGAGCAGAGCTGGGGTTTTACTCGAGCTGGAGAGAATGACGGCGTGGGTGTGGTGGCATCATCCCCGTCGATGCCCTAATGATGTGGACGGCGGGTTGATTTGTGAAGAGTTGAAGGGTTTTTGTACAAAATTGAACAGCATGGACGACTGGATCTCTTCAGGCAACGCAATCGAACGGTCATCAATTTCGGGCTGATGTGGATGCCGCGAGAGGGCTCGAAACCGCTGTGACTTTTAATATATATAAGATTAGGGTTAAATTAAGATGCAACAGTGCAAAAAATAACCTCTTATTTCTTTTTTCACACCCATCTACATGGCGCGCATGCCCCTCAGTTGGTTGTCAGATGTCTAGTCTTTAGTATAAAACAGTATATTTCGCAAACTAAAACCACAGTACATTCCAAATTCACCTAGATACGCAAAAGACAAACTGACAAAAGCACAAAACATGGAAACGGTACCAAGAGAGGTTTTCCTACTTACAATTTGTGGACGAAAATTCATGTTGGTATCAATCTTTAACTTGAACAAAGCCTGAAAATCATACCTGCACTGGCAGATATTACTATGTTCTGCTAAAATAGTGCCTACAAGTCATTTCACAAGAAGATCTGTTGTATAGTTTCCAATTTTTCCATGCATAGATGACAAATCAATTTAATAGTGGAAAACTTATAAAAGGAGAAAAGACTCATATATCTTGTTGGCTGCCTATACATGCAAATACAAACTTTTGACATTTATGAAGGTTGTACCGTATCAGGTGCATTATACCTGCACTGGCAGCATATTACTATGTTTTGCAAAAATAGTGCCTACAAATCATTTTACAAGAAGATTTGTTGTATAATTTCCAATTTTTGCATGCATAGATGACAAATCAGTTTTATGGTGGAAAACTTATAAAAGGAGAAAAAAAACTCATATATCTTGTTGGCTGCCTATACATGTAAATACAAACTTTTGACATTTATGAAATATAAGTTGTACCGTAAAATCAGGTGCATCATGATGTCACATTAGTAGCTTGCACAAATTGCAGGCAAATCTCTCCAGTCTGGCTTTCTTCAGTTTGCAATTGGCAGACTTGTATATTGCAGGCAAATCTCTATGGTCTGGCTTTCTTCAGTCTGCAATTGGCAAACTTGTAGCTAACTTGTAGCTCATGTGATCTAGCAGCACAAATTTACAAACCTTAGAAATGTGAGAAAAAAATTCACAAGAACAATAAGCCCAAATTTTTTGTAGATCATCAATTACTATTGATATATTAGATTCAAGTAAATATGTTAAAATCGAACAATTGATTCTTCCACGCAAAATGAAAGGTAGTAGTCATAATCAACACTGGCTCGAAACCTAACCAGAAAACTAACAACAGATCGATACTACATGTATTTAATCATAGCAGTTAATAAGTTTTTTTAAGTGTGTGAGCGTGCAAGTGCACAACATGGTACATCAGAACATGAGTTAAGCACTTAATCCTATTTAAATTACACCCATAAAGGATCATTTGTTAACGCCGTTAATTTTTGACAAGACTAAATTTCATCAAACGAAAGGAAATTTCATCAAACGAACTAAAGGTTCAAAGAAACCTATGGACATATCTTATTTATCAATATTCAATAGGGCCTGTGCATATATCCTTACATGAAAAAATAGTACACGTTACCACATCTAAAAGGAAAAATATCTCCTTTTAGTTCAATAAAGTGGTTCCAACATAACTTCGATTGTCGATGAAACCTCAAATTAGTATGTGATGCAAACCACCAAAGCAACCAGTAGTATCGTAAGAGATTTCCGGAAGGCCCTAGTATAATGAAACCGCAAAAATCTAGAAATGAAGTGCCAATGGCAAAACCAGAGAACCCTTGTATCATTTTTGAAGGTTTATAAAACATACCTTACATTAGGCCCTTGATTGTGTTCCTGATGTTGATCTAAATATTTCATCAAGAAAGATAGCCTTGTACTACACGTCTATAGAAGCACCCCTAAAACTGCGAATGCTATTTATAGCAGAATGTAAGTTTCAGGAACAAATGTAAGGGCAAAAAATGGACAAATTTTTACTGGAAGCACAGGACAAGTTCCTCCTGGATGGAAATATTTATAGATGGCGCAGCTGCAAGAGATCATACATAGAAATATTTGTCAAATTATATGTTCAATCTGCATAGGGGACAGAGAGATTTGATCATAATTATACGAACTTTCCTTGCCAACTACTTTAGACATAAATTTTGTTAGCAACATCAATTAGAAGAGAACTCAGAACTGCATAATTGATGCTGAGTTTTGAGAGAGAATAATGTAGCTATTGTCTTTACTCTTTGCTCTGGGTCAGATATAAACATGTGAAAGTATGAACTATCATTCTCTTGAAGTAAGAGAAATGAAGTGGCACCTAGCACTAGAAATACCTACAGCAGCAGGAATTCAAGGCCAAGTCGTATGTACTTGAGTGAATCCATGTCAAGTAAATGAAATAACTTTAACATAATATTTTAAAACCATCTTTCAACATGATCTGACTCACAGTTTGCTACATCGAAAAATGGCATGTACGCACCAAGGTAAGCAAAACAGTTAGTTATCCAAGTATACGTATAATCTTCACCCAGAACTTGAACATCATCCATCATCTTATAGCTATTTTATATAGCTACCAGCCTAAATCAACCACTGAGAAGATGCAATCACACAATCTCTTATCATGACAGGCTACCATGTACTTCTACTTGTATAGCTACCAGCCTATACAACCACTGAGACTACCATGCAATCACACATAGAATAACGTAGTACAAAACTGAAATAAAATTAGAGCTAAATATATCTCTGCTAATCAAATGCAACTCGCACAAAATAGCTCTGTATAGCTGAAATAAAATAAGTCGAAGTATGTCGACTTCTCCCAACCTGAAATTCAAATAAAATCCTTATTATTCAAATAGTAGCAGCTATATGTGCATATATCTAGAATTAGAAAGCCAAGTGGCAGCTCTATCTCAAGAAACAGAGGAAAAAAGAATCTTGCAGGTTCTCTCCACAAAGAACAGAGTCATATGAGGCACAATAGAGCCATACGAGGCATGATAGCCCTTTTGGACGACAATCAATTAAAGATGAGATAACTTATTAACTACTGTAGTAGAAATTATTATGATGAAGGATATGAGCAAGACAAGACAATCAGAAACAACAAAGCAAACATGAAGCATGATGTCCCTTCAATATCGCAAAACAGACCAGTTTCGAAACACAACAACATTTTAAAGCTTGTAGGGTGAGCACCTGTAATGCAGTGAACAAAATGGAAAAAAAATTAATCAGTGAATCCAATGGCTTCAATCTCACACAAACATGATACATGAGCTTCCACACAGACCACACCTAGAGGGAGATTGGGGCTGCAACAGTGCTCTCTCCTATTCTCCCTCTAGGTCAATATCACTCCTTACATCCCTACTACTACTATACTTGTTTTTTATGTACTTCCATTAGCTACCTTGCAAATATTGTGTGTCAGCATACAAGAATCAAAATTGATGACAGTTTAACTCCTTTCATGAAAGAACTAAGTGGCATATATTCCGAACAAAAATTATTAAACAGGAACATTTACCCTATTAGCTGTGCTGTTGTAGCAAATTCTACCCAACCTTGGTTGAGCTTCGAACTGTAGCTACAACACCCAACCCATTCAGCTGTACTTGAATCGTGAAGCTGGTAAGGTAAAATTATATTTTACCAGTTTCAGTTCAAATTTTTGGAAGTTTTGCAAGCAGCATAGTTGTATCGTTAACGCCTACAGAAGACAACTTTCTAGAGCGAATGTCAGAGAGCAAAGAGTTGTCAACACATCCTACATGGAAACAAACACTGCAATATAGAATACAGCTGTTAAAACTGACTACCAAATGATGATCATGTGTCTTCCACTAGCACATAAAGCACTCCATAATTCTATGGATTTGTTAAATATAACATAAAATGCACCACTTTATTGTGAAGTGTCCATCATCGGCCAGATGTGAGGTTAAATAAAACCTTAACAAATCCCTTAAGTTCAGGTTATCCCCACCCCTCAACTCATAAAAACTAACTTTACTTCGCGCTTAGCTAGTTTGCCATTACTTGTAAAAATGGGCAACACAAAATAGAAAACAGATCATGTCACATGGCTCATGACAAGACAAATGTACTTATGTTCTTATGGGTGAAAAGATATTCAATTAATTTCTGTGATGTAACCATTTCATTGTCCAAAACAATTTGTTACAAATGAAATGACTGAAATTAATTATCATTGGAAAGATATAGAATATTGGTTTGCTCACAGCAAACATTAAGACTAGCATCGAATATAGAAGTGTAAACACCAGCTACATAATCCATAATAACGTGCAGAATAAGTAATCAACCAATTAATAAATGTACTATGAATACAACATTAATTCAACTGATAAAATCAACAGGACAACAATTTTCACAAACTAAGAGATAATAAAAACAGCTAACAAAAACCACTATTACAACAATCTTTGGGACTAAAGTATGTTGTCTTCTCATCTTTTACCTTAGTCAGTGGTTGAAGTTGGACTCCTCTGTCCGGGTCCTCAGGGCTCTCCACATAAGCTGTGCATCAAAAACTATCCAAACCATTATTGTTTTCCCAAATCAATATTGTTCCACCCTGAGTAAACAAGCAATGCATGTGGAGAACAAAAAGTGACATAAACATATCGACATTCACATCAACTCCCAGTGGCCTCTTATTGACCCAAGGAGACGGTGGTTGCTGCAAAAAATAATTTCCATACATCAAACCCTACAAACATAGACAAAATCTCCTCCACGCCTATACAATGAAACCAAATTCGGTGTTACCATGTAGGGGCTTGGACAGCCACATTCATGGTCATCCGTTCCTCACATCACTGATAGGTGAGGGGGCATAGTTTGACGGCCTTGTGGGTTTGTACATTCCTGCATCCATCCCTGGAAGTGGTGTCTGGATCGGGGTCTGGAGCGGCGCCTGTGCCAAAATACAACCAACAACATCAGCATCATGCTTGTCAAATGTCAAACCCACAAATCTTGGGCAATATGTAGGGTCATTGGTGGATTTCCACTTACCGGTGGGAAGAGCACGTCTCCACAGGCGGCGCTCGGAGGTGGCCTCGTAGGGCACGTTGAGATCGTGCTGGGGCCCAGAGCGACCCCGGCGGACGCGGCTGGTGTCTTTGAGCGGTCGATGCTCCCTGAGATTGCACCACAGTGCAGCATCTTCATCTCCCAGAGCTAGGGTTTCCAGCCGGTCGGAGAGGAAACCATCAAATCGCAGAAATTGACAATCAATTCGAGAGAGAGGTAGAACCAGATGGTCCAAAGATGGGGATACACACAGTCTAGAGCGTGGGGACGGAAAACGAGGCTGAACCAAGTAGGTCGTGCAGAACAATAATAATCATCAAAGCATAAAACTCCGCCAAGGCATACACCGAAGGACACAAGCCCGTGGCAGCACCACCGTCATCCACCAACGAGGAAACCACCACCAGCGACACAATCTCCCCAAAAAAGAACCAGAACTGCCCACCATCTCCTCCTACTAGCAGCAAACCCAGGAAGCTCACCGCCAAGGTTTGCACACTTTACCTTTATTCTTCCCGAGTCAGTGGAGGTAGGTACAGCCACACCTTGAAACTCGCAGACGGCACCTCCTCCGACGTGAAGTCCGCCGTCGGAGCTCGACGAAGCCGCAGGCCACAAGCCGAACCCCCGCCGCCACCGGGTCTAGACTCCTAAAAACTCAAACCTCAACCTAGCTATCCCTGTACAGACCCGGCCCAAATCCGTTCTCCCCCAACTCCAGCGAAGGCCTGAAGGCCACCACCGGTGAGGGAGACGACGGGATCTAGCTGGGCACAGAGCTCGCTTTACTCTCCGCCCTCGCATGATCGCATCTCCTGGCCTGACATCGGCGCTCGAACCCCGCCCCTCCACGACCCCCGCTAGAAACCGCACCTCGCCGGTGCCGGAGTAGCCGGATGAGGCGACGACCTCCGCTGGTTTTGGAGGGGCGAGGCGGATCGCCCCCAAAATCGCCTCTCTTGCCTTTCTCTGTAACGGTCGGGAGTTGGGGTCGCTGATTCTGACCGTTGGGCTAGGAAGTCGGGGAGAATGAGCGACTGTATAGATGCAGTCGGGCCCATGTGAAGTGGGCTAATTCTTCCCAGTCGATGGGCCTGTGAAGTGGGCTATGTCTTGTTCTTTTCAACGTTACGTACCTTTTCATATTATTGTATCAAATTTTGTTATTTTTAGGTTTTTTATAATTATATGTGGTGATAATTTGCAATGATTTTTCGTGTCTCTTATTAGTCCTTCCAAAGATCCTACAACTATTTTTTAATTATTTTTTAAAATCTATAGACCTCTTTTTTAGAGCTCTCAAATTTGCTACCATAATACGCCAGCGCAACCCTACGCTGAAAAGAACAAGGCCAATATAATTGTCTGACCGTATAATATTTTTTATTTAATCTTGTGCGCATAAGTCGGCTCTAAATCATTTCATGTCAAATATGAGAGAAAAGAAAGAAAACGAAAAGAGTTCTTTTGCATGCAAGAGGCGACGCTAGCTGCAAAAACAAGAATTAACAATGGCATAGAGATAACATAGAGATGGTAGTCGTCTTCAACCATGGTTACATGGGACAAGGTGTTGCCATGTTGAAGCTCACATTAAATTGCATGTGGGCATATAATTCTATATATACAAGCTATTATTGTTTAAGTTGTACATAGTTCTATCTATAAATAGCATGACAATGTATAGAGACAACTACAGTCTCAACCATTGTTTGTGCTATGAAAAACATGATGTTTTTCATTTTGGCATGGTTTTTGAAAATGCAACTTTGATTAATAATTACGAATGTAAATTATTTTTATAGTATGCAAAAATAATATTATGGAAGTAATTTTTGAGATGAATTTATATATATGATTTTCATGTGCACAATGAAAATATTTCAAAATGTTCTTGGATAAAATTTTAAAGTTTGAATTAAGTGTCAAAAAAACATGAATGAGAACGGGAGGGAGTGCCATAAATATTTACTAAAAAATATTTGTAATTCTCAACAATTAAAATTTTAAAAAGCACCTATTATGAAACTCTTATTCTTGGCCAATGATCTTTAAGCTCTGGCCTTATTCTTTTCAGTGTCGTGTACCGTTACATATTACTGTAGTAAATTTTGTTATTTTATATTGACTATAAGTTGTGATAATTTGTAACAATTTTTTTGTGGCTTCTAGTAAGTAGTCCTTCCAAAGATTTCAAAACTATTAGAGGGATCAGATTAGATCGGCTTAGGTTAGATTGGTTCAGTGTGACGGGTTTGTAGTCAACCATGTCAGAGCTAGCACGGGGTGCACAATGGACGTGAGATAGAGGCTATGTGATCCATGAAGCAAACCAGTGGGGCTCATCTGTCAGTCAAATCTATATGAAACATCCTGATGTACCATTGGCAGTTGTCGTACTTGTGTGGACAGTCTAAGCATGTCAGCTGGAGCCATCTTCACTATACTTGATCCAACAGGTGTAGCATTTGCGAAACCCCTTTGATGAGGGCATGGGTGTTCTGATCTTTCGACAAGTAAAGGTAAGTTGATTTGTGAATAACTCGAGGTAAACGATTCGGGCTACTGACCAGAACCGATTGAAACCTGTAATCCCAACACCACCATCTCCGTTCGTTAACAGCTACGCTCGAATATGGTTGACCTCACCAAGGCTAGTTCCTGCAAGCGAATCGAGAACACAAGAAAAAACAAAGAAGAAACAATCACGAATTGTAAATTGATATTAACCTCATAACGTTGGGGTTCCAAAAATCCAATATCAGCGAAACCATGTAGGAAGAATAATCTAAGCAAAACCCAAGTCTAAACGATGACGGCTACTAAATATATAGCGACGGCTAGGGTTTGGGGCGCTCAACCACAGGGCTACACGGGCCATGGGCCCAAAGTGGAGAGCCACATCGGCCGACATACCATGACTAACTCCTTAGTCATATTAGCACGGCCATGCGCTTTCCCTATCAATCCACACGAGGGGTCCAGAGGTATCTCTCCTGTTATCGAGGAGGGGCAAATCCCATCTTGATTATCACACCCCTAGCTATGTATCATGGTATACCCAATAGTTACCTTTATAACCACCCTGTTATGGTGTAACGTTTGATGATACCAAAGCATACGAGTCAACATGTTGGGCATCCATGATAATCTTAGATCTAATGACCATATAGGCGTACCACTCGAGACTATACGCTGATGGCGCTATAAAAGATAACAACTCACAGCGTCTCGAAGTAGGTCTGTCCGACTGCCCATGTTCATCAACATGCGTCCATACTATTGGTTTGATATCTCTATATCTATGGTATGTGAAACATTACCATCAACCAAAATGTATACTGATCAAATCATAACCGCTCCTCATAATGATATGGATCAGGGACCTGTATAGAATAATGTTATAGAACAATGTGTTTCACAATCAAGTCGTACCCAATAGACAAAGTCATGACATTTATTCAGGGAACCGATAAATAATGTTATCATATGTACATGAACAATGACAAAGACGTGGTACAATCATCACTATGATTGATCTAGGGCATATCCCTTTCAATTAGTCTAATGGGATCAAGGCACAATTGTTGGATTGATTGTTGGGGCTGGCTAGTTGATGATATCGAATGATTGACATGGTCGATGAGATCAGTCATGTGGCTTTACTTTCTTTTGTGCTCATGTCATTGCCTTGGTGCATGTCACCTGAAAGTCGGTGTTGCTGGGCAACTCAGGAATGTCCTCTTTATGTCTTAGCACATTTTACCCAAAAGCACAATAAGCCTACTGTACTTTTATATTTTACCTCTTCCTTAGGAGTCTTGGCCAAGTAACGATACAATGCGATTCATTAGTTCATTTTGTTAACACCGATACCCATCTAAGGTTTCGACTACGGGTCAACCTCTTGAGCCAACGGACCCAAGTGTCCGATCTTTTCAAAGTACTATATGTTAACAGTTTTTGCTAATTTCTAAGACAGGACTAGCACATGTTGGCCGATATGTCATACCTATCACTTATGGTTGCACTTGTTTGGTTTAGCCGGATAAGCACACGCCAAGGGTTATTAGACCAAGGTGACTACCTCCACAACATATCTCATGCCATCAATACCAACCGACTAGCCACCTTGACTCAAAACACGCTAGATAGGTTTTAGTTGATTAGGTTGTTAAAAACAACTCAACATCCACAAAGTCACGCTAAGTCACAATATCAATTATATAATGATAAACATAACCAACTACCAAACCCACAGTATCCTTGTGCATACTATGCACAAGGATAGGCTAGGAAAAAACCAAGGCGGTAAGAAAATAGGCTAAATTCACAGGGTCAATGACGCTATGTGAATATATTAGGTTCTACCCAGACTCATCATTTTATGCATGAGATAATAAAGCGGTAAAAAGGTGAATTTTGCAAAATAGGAAGAAAAATGCAAACTATCTTGCCTTGTTAGTTCTCCTAATCTTGGGATCCTCCTCTGGGTTGCTCCTGTAACCCTCCCGAGCAGTGTGTACACGAACAATCTACACTTAGATGCATATTCATAAGAACAACAAACAATCCATAAAAATATATAAATTATAGGCTATTTATGGAGAATAATAGCTCTTAAAACAACTAATTTAGAGTTCGGATGCTCGCTAAACAATTCCTGGAAGGATAAATCAAAAACTCCCAAAAAGAATAAACTAGCTTCATTTGGGTTAACCAACAAATATCGAAAAAAATGGTTGTCCACACGGTTTTCTCCAGTAAGCAGCGGCGGGCACAGCGTGCGTGGGCGGCAGGGGACACACAGCACGGGGAAATGGCGAATGCGGCGTTGCCGCATTACGGCGGCAGCGTGGTGTGCAACACACGACGCGTGGCGGGACGCTGGCGATGCGTGCGCGACACATGGGAAGTGATGCCAAGGTAGGATAGGTGGCTGCCATGGGATTCTAGAAACTCCCCTCCAAATTTAATTTGGGTGTGAGATTCCCTCGTTTGCTCATTATTTCATGAGTTTTATAAAGCTTTTGGCTAAAATGCAACACTCATGGAATCAAGGGCTACCTTAGGAGTTTGGGCTTGAAATTTGGATTGTGGCTAGGGTTTTGGCTTCTAATGTCCTCTTGAATTTTTCTAGGATTTTACCAGAGGTTTTCCTATGGTTTTGGATTTAACCCTAAATCAAACTATTTTAAATTAGGGCTTTGTATATAACAATTCCCTTTTATTTTGTTTTAGATTTTTCAAAATACAAGTGACATACGATAAAGGTGAAGATGTCACACATGTCTTGATTAAAAAATTCTTCATTATGAAAGACTTCAGGACATTTTGAAAATTTTGGCAAAAATGTCTAAAGAGATAGATTTGAAAGGTTAATTTGATTAAGAATGTTTTCTCGAGTATGTCACGTTGGTTAGCAAGATTCGATATTTTAATACTTGATGAGCTTCATAATTACTACAGGTTTCACACCCAGTGTATTAAAGTAAGTGTTACCGAATATGTAGATATCAATCAAATCTGGGTGAATGCCACTGGATTGTTTTAAAAGAAACATTGTAAAATAGTTATGAAGTATAACGAATGTGTTCTTGGTGGCGAGAAAATGTGTTCTTGGTTACGTTTCGCACTAGTTTTCAAATCAATACCTATAGGAGATTCATATGCTGGAACTATTCTAGACTATACAAATATTTACCACAACCTTTATGAAAGGCATACATAAGAATTGGATATGGGATATTCGGCTGGTAGACTCTAGTGCGAGTAAAAAAATATGAGTGATAAGCCATTCAGGCGGTCTTGGATATGACTATATTACTTTTATGTTTATGATGGATAATAATATATCCTAGTTTCTTAAGTAACATCATCGGTACCGATCAACAAATACGACTTGTTCTTGGAAATCTTTTACTATATAATGTTAGTCTAAATTGGTCCCTCATCTTATGTCATAACCTGAAAAATTATGATTTCAGAATCAGCGCATTATTGATTGATGATCATGTTACTGGATCACAGATATAGATATATCAAATCAATATAGTGGACACTTGTTAGAGAACAAGGACGGTTGGACAGACGCACTGCGAGACATTGCTCAGATTGTTATCTTAATAATACCATCAGATTGTACTATCGTGTGGTATACTTATATGGTCATTATATCTGAGATCGTCATGGAGTCCTCTCATGTGGAGTCATATGATTTTGTGTTATCAAACGCTACACTATACCAGGTAGTTATAAAGGTGACTAGTGGGTATGGCACAAAACATGATTTAATCAGTCAAGATGGGATTTGCTCCTCCTCGATAATGGCAGAGTTACCTTTGACCTCTCAGTGTGGATGGATAAGGAAAGTGCATGACAATGCCAATGATTAAAACATCACATTATCTCTATATATCCATTAAATTGATGAGTGAAATGGTCGAGCTGTCACAGGGGTGTCACATATCTTATCTTGAGCTTGACTGCTATCTTACGACAAAGGGTCAATATGTTGTATGTATCAAGGTTCAGCTGTGATGTGATCATTCATTCCAGGGACAATATGTATTGCTAGGTACCACTTTTGCTCTGTGGGTTGGAAAAGCTATTTCGAGTCCACTGTCGACTTGCACATGAACCTACAGGGCCACACACTTATGGGGGTTGGGAATTATTGATGCATAATTGTCGATTGTGCAAGTGGGATTGTTGGAATTATGATCAATGACAATCATAGGCCACATACAATATGAGCTCATGGATGTCGCATACCACATATGCGTATGCAGGACCACATATAACGTCGGCCTTAGATCTTTTTGGGTATTTAACGTAGAGGCTCATTATGGAGTTCTATATAAAGGACGCGGTCGAGATGCCCAAAGCATGAGACATTTCCCTCTCCACCAAATCATAGCCGCCATCCCCCTCGTCGGCACGGGTGCTAGCACACCACGTGTTAGCGGATTCCAATCCCTGCACGTGTGGATACCGTAGAGGCGCTATGTTTGTGGCGCTAGACGAAGTAAACCGGAGAAGGAGATATGATCTACTCGTAGACACTTCTAGACACGATTGTGTTTGATCCATTTCCATTGATCCAAAAGGAATGTTGGGGTAATACTGGATCCGTTGGAAAGTTTGCCTCGTTAGCTTTCCAATGAGTGTTGTAACGTCGAGAATGGAGTCTGGATGTGGCCAAAGCGTCTTTTCAAGACAGACTGCTCGGGAGGTCGCGAATCCCCGCGAGGCGAAGCTCATTGCAAAGAATATCGCCGTGAAGCCCGGGGATGACATTGGAGGCTACGAGGCGGGAAGGCGTCGCGGATGGTGCTGACCATTGATAAGGCAGCGTTTGGCGTGGCCTGAACAGCTATTTATGTACGCCTAAATGCAGATAGATTGAACCGGGTTCATTGAATCATCTTCCGCTGCACTACGCGTCGTAAGGTAAGGAGATATATGATCACCTACTAGCAGGGTGTAATGTGTTTCTGTCTTGTTCTTTCCAGCGTAATGTTGAGTTGAGTTTTACTATAGAAAAATTTGATATTTTATATAGCCTATATGTTGCAATAATTTGTAACAATTTTTTCAAGACTTTTAGTGTTCATATCAAAGATCTTAAAACTATTCTTTAATTTTTTTTTAGCCTTTTTAGACCTCTTTACGAGGGGAGATTGACCTCACTGACACCCAATTCGATGGCCTCGTTCCAAATGACATTAAGTTCGTTCGTCTTGACACATATGACACCGGGCACTCGAACTTGTGATCTCAGTGAAATTTTGCAATTTTTTTCCCCAATTTACAGTCGATTTTCCCATTTTCTATATGTGACTTGACCATATTGCCCTTATGTGGGCCACAAGTCAGTGAGAGAAGGTTGTGCTGAGTTGGGGGAGGCGGCGCCGGCGCTGGGGAAGGAGGCGGTGCCGGCGAGGCATGGCAGAGGCGGCGGCGGCGCTGGGGAAGGAGGCGGCGGCGGCGTTGTTGAAGGCGGTGGCGGCGAGGCATGGCGGTGCTCTAGGTGGCGTTGAGCTCGTCGGCCACCGGAGTAGGAGAAGAAGGGAGGAGAAGGGATGTTAGTTGAAGAAGACGAGGGCAAAATGGTCATTGCACTAGAGAAAAACAGTGCAAATCACGGGTAAAATCCGCAAAATAGGCAAAATGTCACTGAGGTCACAAATTCGAGTGCCCGATGTCATACACGTCAAGGCGAACGAACTTAATGTCATTTGGAACGAGGCTACCGAATTGGGTGTCAGTGAGGTCAATCTCCCCTTTACGAGGGCATTCAAGTTTTGCTGCAGTAAAACTCAACTTTACTCAACGCTGAAAAGAACGGGGCCATAATTTGCAACATACCCAAGTTTTCACTTTTGGCATAAATTGTTTTTGCAAAATCCACAATTCAAGTTTTTAGGTCGTTCCATCTTTTTCTAACATTTTCTAATTCCATTTCTTAGTTTATCCCATTAAATAAATACCTTCTCTATTTTTCTAGAGAAATACAACCCTTTAAATATCATACTTTATTCTTTTTTCTAATTTTTTAGAATCCTATATCACATTTTCAAGCCTCTAATTACTTTCTACAATTTTGTGAAATCTTAAGCAATTTTCTGGAAACTTTTCTCTCATATTTAACCCTTCCCATTTTTTTTTGGAAATTTTTGGATTACTCTTTCTATTTATGGATAGCACTTTCTACTTCACTCCCTTTTTCCTCTCTCAGCGACCTCGGCCCATCACAGCCCACAGCCATTCTAGCCTGATTGAGCCAACGAAGCCATAAGTGACAATGGATGGGCTAGCCGGAGCTACAGGATAAGGACATAGCAATTTTTATTTCAGTTCGGACCAGGGCCTTGTTTGTTTCAGATTAATGTAGAGTTGCGTTTTGCTGTAGCAAATTTATGACTCCCTCAAAATACGTTTTGACGAGTTCAAAAAATTATGAAATTTTTTTTTTACAAACTTTAAGAAGTACTATTTAAAACCCCACAAGAATGACTAGAAAACATTACATCATTTGGCTTATACAAAAATAACAAATTTTCATTTAATTTAATTTATTTTAATTTAATCTAAAACAAACAAGGCTAGGATAAGGACATAGCAATTTTTATACCAGTTCGGACCTCCACTGTTGCATAATAGCCCTATGTTCAGTCTTTGTTACTCTTTGAGTTTAAAGCAAGTATAAAGGGAGAGCCCGAGCTTGGGAAGCTCGGGCTCCAGTACAATAAGTGCTCTTGGCACTAGGTGTGGGTGTTCCTGGCTGCGTGAGTTGAAGAACTCTCTCTTACAACTATCACGTCCTAGGCTAGTGCTCGTGCGCTAGTTCTAATAGAGTTCTCTGGTGGAGAGTCTAATCTTGGAGGAAGATGAGGCTTATTTTGTCCAGATCAAGATGAAGGTCCCTTCATCCTTGGTCCCATTTATAGGCAAACTGTTCGTGCAAATATCCGTTGGCCAATAGTAATCTACTTTTTGTCCGCTGTGTTCTTGGTGCAGTCCATTGGGTAATAGCGAGTGCCCATCGGTTCATGATGATGGGCCCTAGGCATTTTTAGTGTCAGGCGGCGCGGGCGACTGACCCATTAGCGAAAGGGTATCTTCTGGCATTGATTGTGGCAGGCGTGTCTTGGTAACAGGGCTAAGTTGACTCGAGGTCATCACTGTGTTGTGCCTGTTGTGGGCAAAAAAGCAAAGTGCGCTTTGGGTCGCACGTCTCGAGCCTCGAAAGCCCAAGCTCGGAATTAGGAAGCTCGACTTGGCTCAAAGGAGCGTCTGTGGGGGTTTGACCATGAGCCTGAGCAGCTAGCGGCAAGCACCTCCTAGGCCAATTGTGATGCACTCACGGGTTCCTGATCTTCCGGAGGAACTCCGATTTGGGCGGAGGATGACTTTGACGATCCGGCTACGAACCACGCAAGGATAAGCGCTTGCAATCGCTAAACCACACTCTTGATTGTTATCAACCGTGCCAAAACCCGGATGACTTGACCACAGGATCTATCCTTGCAAGAAATCGAAAAACTCGCAAGAACAAGGGTAGAGCACACACTCGAACTGAGGTTCTGTACTTGTTTATAACTGCTCTAACCGAGACAGGAGAACAAGCGATATAGTTCCACACATGGGGGCAACTGATCTAAAACAAAACCTAAGGAGAAAAGGGAGAGGCTTGTCCGAGAGGGATGACTGCTAAGAGGTGCTCTCACGCACTAGGAATACATAGGGACTCAACCCAAAGTAATGGTGATGCAACACCCAAGAAGCCCCTCGTCGTCGATTTTTCACTTCACCGGACGCCGTCCGGTCCTGATCAGACGCCGTCCGACAGAGACGGTGCGTTTGGGACTTAGCCAAATTTCGAGCTCGCTCGTGTGACAACGGCGCTGTCGGACCCCGTCCGGTGACGGTCGGACGCCGTCCGACAGTGAGGATGTTCTCGGGACTTAGCCAAATTTTTGGCTTGGGTTCACCGGACGCCGTCCGATGGTGATCGGACGCCGTCCGATTGGCTTAAATCTTTACGCCCCACGGATTTAGTCCCTCTCGCCCCCTCTCGTCATCACGCCTCGGGTCTTCCGACACTTTTGTCGATTTGTGGACTTGGCGGAAATATTTGGACATTTAAGCGGGAAATTTCGCGCCTACAGAAAAATATCTGGCTTTGAGACTTGGCGGCTACGAAACCCTGAACAGCTGTCACTCCCCCGAACTCTCTCGAAGCTAGACAGGTGGACTCGCTCTAGATGGTTCGCTCAAAACTAACACCTGACACTCTCGGACCCCAAAGACCTAAACCCGCATGACCTGTGCTCAATGGGACCCTGCAACCAGAGAGATGAAGTTGAGCTAAAGACGCACACAAGGAAAATAGAAGAACTATTAAACAAGGGTCCTTATCCTTGGCGTTCGAGCTGTACGGCCTAGTTGCCATCAATTACCAAAATCAATTAGCCCATGGGAGGCTTGATCTTACAAATGACATTAAGTTCGTTCGCCTTGACGCGTATGACATCAGGCACTAGAATTTGTGATCTCAGTGTAATTTTGCATTTTCCCCAATTTACCGTCGATTTTTCCATTTTCTATATGTGACTTGACCATTTTTCCCTCATGTGTCCCACAAGTCAGTGAAGAAGGCTGTGCTATGTTGGGGGAGGAGGCGGCGGCGCTGGGGAAGGAGGCGGCGGTGTTGGGGAAGGAGGCGGTGGTGAGGCACGGCGGCGCTCGAGGTGGCGTTGGGCTCACCGGCCATCGGAGTAGGAGAAGAAGGGAGAAGGGATGCTAGTTGAAGAAGACGGGGGCAAAATGATCATTGCACTAGAGAAAAACAGTGCAAATCACGGGTAAAATCCGAAAATTAGGCAAAATGTCACTGAGGTCACAAATTCGAGCGCCCGATGTCATACGCGTCAAAGCGAACGAACTTAATGTCATTTGGAACGAGGCCATCAAATTGGGTGTTAGTGAGGTCAATCTCCCGACGAGGGCTTTCAAGTTTTGCTGCAATAAAACTCAACTTTACTCAACGCTGAAAAGAACGGGCCATAATTTGCAACATACCGAAATTTTCACTTTTGGCATAAATTGTTTTTGCGAAATCCACAATACAAGTTTTTAGGTCATTCCACCATTTTCTAACATTTTCTAATTCCATTTCCTATTTTATCCCATTAAATAAATACCTTCTCTATTTTTCCAGAGAAATACAACCCATTTAATATCAAACTTTATTCTTTTTTTCTAAATTGTTATAATCATATATCACATTTTTCAAGCCTCTAATTATTTTCTACAATTTTGTGAAATCTTAAGCAATTTTCTGGAAACTTTTCTCTCATATTTAACCCTTTCCTCTTTTTTTTTTGGAAATTTTTGGATTACTCTTTCCATTTATGGATTGCACTTTCTGCTTCACTCCCTTTTTCCTCTCTCGGCGACCTCGGCCCACCACGGCCCACAGCCATTCTGGCCTGATCGAGCCAACCAAGCCATAGGTGACAATGGATGGGCTAGTCGGAGCTATAGGATAAGGACATAGCGATTTTTATTTCAGTTCGGACCAGGATAAGGATATAGCAATTTTTATACCAGTTCGGACCTCCACTGCTGCATAATAGCCCTACGTTCATTCTTTGTTACTCTTTGAGCTTAAAGCAAATATAAGGGGAGAGCCCGAGCTTGGGAAGCTCGGTCTCCAGTACAATAAGTGCTCTTGGCACTAGGTGTGGGTGTTCCTGGCTAGTGCTCGTGCGCTAGTTCTAATAGAGTTCTCTGGTGGAGAGTCTAATCTTGGAGGAAGATGAGGCTTATTTTGTCCAGATCAAGATGAAGGTCCCTTCATCCTTGGTCCCTTTTATAGGCAAACCGTTCGTGCACTGTAGATCTCCTGGTGGTTCACGAGGGCATGCAAATATCCGTTGGCCAATAGTAATCTACCTTTTGTCCGCTAGGTTCTTGGTGCAGTCCGTTGGGTAATAGCGAGTGCCCATCGGTTCATGATGATGGGCCCTAGGCATTTTTAGTGTCAGGCGGCGCGGGCGACTGACCCATTAGCGAAAGGGTATCTTCTGGCATTGATTGTGGCAGGCGTGTCTTGGTAACAGGGCTAAGTTGACTCGAGGTCATCACTGTGTTGTGCCTGTTGTGGGCAAAAAAGCAAAGTGCGCTTTGGGTCGCACGTCTCGAGCCTCGAAAGCCCAAGCTCGGAATTAGGAAGCTCGACTTGGCTCAAAGGAGCGTCTGTGGGGGTTTGACCATGAGCCTGAGCAGCTAGCGGCAAGCACCTCCTAGGCCAATTGTGATGCACTCACGGGTTCCTGATCTTCCGGAGGAACTCCGATTTGGGCGGAGGATGACTTTGACGATCCGGCTACGAACCACGCAAGGATAAGCGCTTGCAATCGCTAAACCACACTCTTGATTGTTATCAACCGTGCCAAAACCCGGATGACTTGACCACAGGATCTATCCTTGCAAGAAATCGAAAAACTCGCAAGAACAAGGGTAGAGCACACACTCGAACTGAGGTTCTGTACTTGTTTATAACTGCTCTAACCGAGACAGGAGAACAAGCGATATAGTTCCACACATGGGGGCAACTGATCTAAAACAAAACCTAAGGAGAAAAGGGAGAGGCTTGTCCGAGAGGGATGACTGCTAAGAGGTGCTCTCACGCACTAGGAATACATAGGGACTCAACCCAAAGTAATGGTGATGCAACACCCAAGAAGAGCAAAAGACTGAATCTGTCTACGAGATTAATTTGAATGCTGCGGACAGTTTGCTTGGAGTTCGAAGGGGAGGCCAGATCCGTTGGAAAGATGGTGAAGTTATCTTTCTAACGAGTGCTCACACGTTTCAATCGGATTCCGTTTGCATTCTCTAGACCTTTTTGAATTCAGACTAGTCATTGAAGGCCGAGTGGAATCCTTTTGCATTCCCACCATTCTTTATTGCATTGATTGGTGTTTTAATGTTTTGTAGTTGGTGCTTGTTCAAGTTCCTATGCATAATATTATTATTAGGTAGCAGTCTATTCTCGAAAGTATAATTATTTAACCCAAGAAATGAGTTTACCTGATAATTAGTTGTCGCGCACGGGCTCGTGTGTTTGGTCCTTGCATCATGATCAAAGGTTGCGGGTCACTTGGAAGGACTATGGTCATTAATCCAATGGGTGTATTCGACGTAGTGATGTCCTCATCAACTTGTCTTTATGGGCTTTGTTTGCTTTAGGAGCTACCTGAATGGGCCACAACTTCTCATGGGTCGTCTGTCTTTCACCAACAAAAGTCTATAGGCACGAGTCATTAGCAAGGTTACCGTAATGACTTGGTGGACGAGACATTTCCTTACTACATTTGTAATCACTACAGGAGACTGCGACAATCTTGACAGTTTGAGCCATCGAGAAAAGTAAGCAAACCGTCGAGATTGCCCAGTCTCGATGGCCAGCCGTCGAGACAGGGCCGTCGAGGAAACTTCGTCAAGAGAGAGGCATAGTCTCGACGATAACAGGTTTAGCCGTCGATACAGAGCCACCAGATGCCGTTTGACGTAAGGACGGCGTATTCTCGACGATTGACCACTAGCCGTCGAGACTACAATAGGTGGGTCCCACCTCGACAGGTTCCTGGTGACGTAACCTAGGAATACAGTATCGACGGCTGTATGTAGCCGTCGACAGTTTGACTGGTGGGCCCCACATCGGCCCTATGGGGTAGTCTCGACAGCCGCTAAAAGGCTGTCTCGTCGAGACAGCAATAGAACAAAAAAAATTAAAATAACCAAAAAACATAAATTTTCATGACTGCCACCGCTGCTCCCAGCCGCAACCGCAACCGCACCTGCAAACCCAAATCTCCCCGCAATTTATATATATCCACGTCGCATATATCCAACCACAATTCATCAAAAGAATACAAACATATAGAAATGCACAAAATTGAACATAATTCCATCGCCACACATAACACATCAAAGTCCAAGTTCTTCACCACAATCACCTAACACATCGAAGTAAGTTTCAAACTGAATGTAATATTCTCGAAAGATAAACCTAGCAAGCTAGTGATCGGGATTGCTCGGTCGGGGATCGCTTGACAGGGGATTGGATGGCTGGGTGAACATCGGCGTGGCGTCCGTGAAAAGGTCGGTAACCCAGGTGGGACCCTCCTTGCTCGCTGATGTCTCGTCATCGTGGCATACTGCATTTAAAAGTAAATGTTAGTCCACATATTATTAAAAATAAAAATGGAATTAGAAAGTAAATATTAACCATTATGAATACCATTGAATTAGGAGTATGTATCATCTACATCGAGAGGATCATCGATAAGCTTGTCGACCGCCCCTTCTTGTTGTGCTTGCGATGCTTGTGGTGCATGTTGCGATTGCTGATTGGGTGGATTTATTTCTTCATTTACATCGTCATCGATTGTGGCTACTAGGTTATCTAGTCCATTCACAACATCAATCTGGACATTGCCATTCAAACATTGCTCGCGCTGGTTGATGATAATCATCGGACGTCGGGGTAGCCAACCTTCCAGTTCTTTGAACTTTGTACGCAACCCACCATTACCGAAGATCTTCCTCGTCGTGTTTAGTAGCGCCTTTCATTGCTTTGCGACATTTATAAGACAGATAGTACACTTGCTCCGCCTGGTTGGGAAGGATGAACGGATCATACCCTTGTAATCTTGACGTGTGATTAACCTCCACCAAATCTAACTCTGATCGACGTCTAACCCCTTTCAAAGGATCGAACCAAATGCAACGAAAGAGAACAACCGATAGTTCCTTACTTTCTTCGAATGCTAATTCAATTATTTTCTCAATGATATCGTAGTACTCCGTACCATCTTCCCCATAACACAGTACACAAATGTTGATTGATTTTAAATTAGGTTTTGATCTTTTGTGAGATGCCGATCTGAAATGAAACCCATTGACATCATAAGTTTCACACACCTTTACGCTTGTTCTTGGTCCATGCGATAAAATACGGATATCGTTGTGTACACTCGAATGAGGCGTGCCCTGCTTTATACAAAAGAATAAAAGTTACACACTGGTGGGTTAAAAAGGTTACGAAAAATATCTAAATAATCATACTTACATATTTCCAAAACTAAACTATGAAGTTAGAACGTCCAGGTCTAGCACCCTCCTTCATCAACTGAATTTCCTACTAATTGGGGTCGTTCACCCCTGTCCATTCTTTTTGTATAAACTAATTCTGCATGTCCCCCACTTCTTCCATATTATCGAACACATATAAGAGTGCAACCAATCTTTTTTCTTGTGATAACTCTCGTCGTGTACTTCTTCCCATAAGATTGTATTTCCCATGAAACATTTTAGGTCAGATCGGGGTTCGTTGCAAACTGCATTGTATCTTGTTATTTAAATGTTGACAATGTGCTCTCTCGCCAAATATTTGTTGGAAAAGTTGGTTATCTCTTGCATGTAGTACGATTCTGCTATGTAACCTTCAACACGAGCCTTGTTTTCACGTTTGTCCAATCCACTTTAAGGCGACGCTCCACCGGATACATCCACCTATACTGAGCGGGACCTCCCAACCTAGCTTCGGAGGGCAAATGAACCAGTAGATGCTCCACTGGGTTAAAAAAGCCAGGAACATATATCTTCTCAAGCTAACTGATGGGGACGGGGGTCCCGATCTTCCGACAGGTGTGGATAAACACGATTGGTGGAGAACTCGACGTTGACAATCCGGCTTCCAATCAGAACAGATCTAAGCCTACAATCGCTACACCACTGTCTCCGTTCGTTATCAACCACGCCAAGACACGGTTGACCTCACCACGAAGGCTAGTTCCTGCAAGCGAATCGAGAACACGAGTAAGAACACGGTAGATGCAATCTCAAATTACTGATTACCGAATAAGCACACAAAGTTGGGGTTCGGCAAACCGATACACGGCGAAACTGCGACGGCAGAATAATCTAAGCAAAACCCAAGTCTAAACTAGCGACGGCTACTGAATTTATAGCGACGGCTAGGGTTTGGGGCGCAGCCCCTAGGGTACATGGGCCATGGGCCCAAAGTGGAGCGGCGTAGCGCCCGACAGATCCCGGCAGATTCTGGTCGCAATATTGTTTCGACGATTCCTGCTGATCCGTATGGAATTTGGAGGTGGGACCAGGTCCGTTGGAAAGATCTCGTCGAGAGCTTGTCCGTGCATACCAAGAACGTCCAAAACGGAGTTCGTACGCATCCGGAGCATCCATTTTAATTTGACTGCGCGGAGATGGCCGAACTGGATTCGTGGACCAATTGAGCTCTTTCTTTGGCCCGCCTTGGAACGACGTGGCTTGTGGGACCAGAGGGTGCCGAAGAGGTGGAGAGGCGTCTTTCTTCAGTATGTCTTCACGTAGTGGAGGCGGCCAGGGTGGTGGCCGAACTTCTGGATAATATCGCGCCTTGTCCAGAGGTCGATGATGCTGACGGAGTGATCGACTTGTTGTAGACGAAGTAGTCGACGAAAATCTTGATGACCAACATATTGACGTAGTGTTGGTCATACCTATGATGGGCATGGTCACATCATCCTCCCTTTCTTGATTGTGAGTCGTCCTCGACTCATTCTTGTTTATCTGCAAAAGATTAGCTCCAAAAAAAGACAAAGCAACAAGCATATCGTTTGCAATCAAATTGTTAGAATCAAATCGATTAGGATCCACATCCTCCCCTTCTTGAAATTTTGCATATAATTTCGAAACAGAGCTAGAGGCACTTGATGTCTCATGATTATTGATAATGTAGCTCTCTAACTGATCACATGGTTGTACATCATAAGAAAAATTCATATTTGAGCAAATGTACACTCGATTAACCATGTACTTTTCATTATCATTATATTTGCCTATAGCATGAAAAGTGTTTCTAGATAACCAAGGCAAATTGTATTGATCAACAAGTCTCTCCTCTAAATTGTCTAGATCACATAGAACATCAAATTCAATATAACCCAGAGCATTTAAAGAAGACAACAATTTCAGCTCATCATTTTCGTTGGCGATGTGAACAACATGTTTATTTTCAGCACAAGTGTTATTATGCTCCAAGTCAAAAGTGACATGTTCATTCACTAGTTGTGGTAGAGGTATAAGTGAAGCATTATCACACAACTCTTCTTTATCACAAGAAATATCGAGCAAATCATCTTGCGACAAAGATAAATCAGAAATTGGTTCCACAATTTGTTGCTCTAGCATATCATGATTTGTGGAAAGTTTCAGCACATCAACATCATTCTTCTTTTGAGTGAGTATTGTACCTTTTTCATTACCTTTATTTTCCTCCTCAGCTGATATAGGTACATCTTTAGTTGTAGGCGTTGGAAGCAGGGGTGAAGCGTCATGTATCTCTTCATTCTCCTTGTTATCATTCATGGTCAAATCTTGCTTATCCTTCTCTTGATTATTCTCATTGTCCTGCAAAATGTTAGTCACAAGTGGAGGCACGACAAAAGGTCGTTCTTCCATGACAACATGTCTATCGTGTTCAATTTGAATTTCGATCTCACAAGCAAGGCTAAACAAACAAGAGAGAGAATCATATTCTTTATCGACAAGAACGTTTTGAATTTTCTTATCAAGTCCACGTAAGAATATAATTTCCTTTGCTTCTTCGGTTTTCTCTAAACCACAACGCAACAACAATGTCTCGAATTGCTCGTAATATGCCTTTACAGATTTATCACATTGTTGTAAACATTGCAATTCATAGAGTAGTTTTTCAGAATAATATGCGGGAACAAATTCATCTCTCAAATATCGTTTCATATCTCTCCAAGTTTGAGGCACCTTGTTATATTTACAAAAATCATTCCACCAAATTAATGCACAACGAGTAAAAGCACTAGCGGCAGCATTAATTTTTCGTTTGTCACAGATTTTATATTGTGAAAATATTTTATCTACCGCTATTTCCCAATCAATATAAGCATTAGCACCAAATCCATCATAAGAAGGAAAAGACATTAGACTTTTACCTTGGTCGGTGGAAGCAGATATAGTGTTGGTGGAGTGTTTTTCTTCCAACCTCTCTTGTGTATTCCTAATGTTTCGACCGAAATTGTCGATCTCGGCTTTCATCTCTTGTGTATTATTGTTGATCATGGCTTTCATATCCTTCAATAAGTCTAGCAGCTCCTTGTGACGAACAAGCTTAGTATCGTTTTGATTTTCGGTCGATGATCCTGCCATTGTTAGTAGAAAACAGAAAATAACACAAGAGTATTATCCCTATCAACTACTAGGTGGTAGAAGGTGGAATCACACGCTCTCAAGCGTCTTACCATGCTCTTACAAGTGTTCTTACCATCACTGCAGGAGATACAACCGGTGGCTGGTTCATGATACTAAGACGGGTGTGAGCGAAGCGATTGCAAGATCAAACCAGAATTGATAAGAAGTATGTGGAGTTTGGATAGGCAATATATAGTAGCAAGGAATATGCAATTATCAAAATCAGAATAGCAAAGTTGAATAAATATCCAAAGTACTTGTCAATGTTGCTGGCCTAAACTCGTCCTTAGACCTAGCTCAAGCAAGCAAAATGATTAATGCGACACTTTGGATAAAAAGGATGCAAGCACTTCTGATTTCTTTCTTTCTTTCTTTTCCTTGTTTTTTTTTCTTTTCTCTTTTTTTCTCTTTGTGCGGCTTCTTTTTATGCACTTGCCTTTTTTTCATTTTTTTTTTCAAATACCAATAGTGCCGCACATGAGAAATTACAAGATAACAGATCTACTATGCAGAAATTTTCTATGCTGTTTTCGGATTTGTTGAGGCCTCAAACGCGAAAACGTATAATAGCAAAGTTGTAGATCTTTTCGTGCTGATCAATTTGCATATATGGAACACCAATTTTGGATAATGGATCTAAGAGATATGGACCCCGCAATACAGACTGCTCAGAAAAAAACTGAGACAAGACAGATTGACTTCAAACGCGATTTTGGGCAGGAAAACGGTGTTTCTGGAACTTATCACAATGGACAAAGTTGTAGAACTTTTTCTGAGATATAATTTAGACCCCGAATTTGTCCAATTAGGAGTTCGGATGAGGAAGATATCAAATCGGGACTAACAGATTGGAAATAAATCCGAACCGATTTAACACGAGTTCCTGATGTGCTCGGGTTCGATTAGATTTCTTCAACACAGCTGATGAACTTGACGCTAAGTTAAGAACTTAATCTAAACCAGCAACAAGACGATCACAATGGACACAAATTCAACAACGCGAAACTGAAAACGAAATCACGAAGGGCACAAAGTGGCTTGGACGATGGATACGACGGCGAACTCAAATCTTTTTGTGGGGCAATTTTCTGCACTCTAGGTGGAAGATGAATAATGAACAAAGGAGATACAAGTATACCTGACCGGCAACCGAGGCTCTGATACCACTTGATGGGGACGGGGGTCCCGATCTTCCGACAGGTATGGATAAACACGATTGGTGGAGAACTCGACGTTGACGATCCGGCTTCCAATCAGAACAGATCTAAGCCGGCAATCGCTACACCACTGTCTCCGTTCGTTATCAACCACGCCAAGACACGGTTGACCTCACCACGAAGGCTAGTTCCTGCAAGCGAATCGAAGATGTGATAGTCATGGCTTGTCATTCCGTGTATCTTCTCTTGAGCAATGTGGACACCACGATCAATATTAGTTGCGCACCCGTCGGGGAACTTCAGCTGTTCTTCGATCCACTTGAGAACTTCTTTACTCTGTACGACTGTTGCGCAGTACGAAGCCTTGGGCTTATTTGACCTTCATTCTATCATATTCATTGATTGTCAACTACATATTTCAGCACAATCGACATGTGACTTCACATTATCCTTGGTCTTGTCAGAATTGTCAAAATTGCTTCCAAAGATTGCTTGTCCCCCATTCGTCTCTTGATGCATGACATCAAAATTGTGAGATAATAGTAAATCGTTTGAATAAGGAAGTGAGTATGAACTACACTTTTGTGTCCAATGGTTTGACACGCTGTAACTCTCATAAACACCATTTCTCCATTCCACCAACTTGGATTGCAAAGCTTTGATGGCAACTATGGTCATCAGCCTACGTTTTTGTCCTTTCCCAATGGTATTTCTTCGAAAAACATTTCTCTGTTTCCTAAAAGGATGATCTGATTTTAGAAAAGCACTTTGACAATCAAACCAATATGCCTTCCCCCGTGTGTTAACTGGAACGCGCTTGTATCATCCATACAAACGAGACATGCTAGCTTGCCAAGCATGCTCCATCCTGAGAACATTATGTACGCCGAAAAATCGTGAATAGACCACAAAAAGGCATCCCTCATGCAAAAATTGGTATTAGTCTTCCTATCGTACGTTATTGCTCCATTCTCTCATAACTCCCTCAGCTCTTCGACCAAAGGTCTCATGAAAAAATCCATATTCTTTTCAGGATTCTTTGGACCAGGCACGATGAGACCACCTATTAGTTTCTTACACTCGTACCAATTAGGAGGCATCTTGTGTCCTTTAGGAAGGACATCGGACCACAACGATATGAGCTCGTCGAAATAGTTGATAAAGAAATTATATTTGCACTTAATTGCTAATATACGGGCCACAACATACAAGAGGACCACCGTTGTGCTATCGTGCAGAGGTTGTTTTATAGACTCGAGAAGCTACATGAACTCAGACAAAGCTGTGGGTGGCTCAACGTTCGGAAAATTATGACCGAAGTCATCCATCATATCATTCACCCGATCAATTTCATCGAAACCTTCACCGGTTGGGGTGGCGGTGGCGGTGGCTCAGCCCGTCGACTCTCCCCATGATAAACCCATCGACGGTACTTGGCTTTGTAGCCATGCATATATAGGCCTATCTCCGTCTGAGCGCAGGTTCTTTTCTTGCAGTTCCCACAATCAACACATGAACAAGTTACCCAGGTGTTTTCGTTTGGCACACCCTGGAAAGCACGATTCAGGAATATCTTAGTCTTGTCGTACCATTCGTCTGAGTGGTGTCTGTTTCGTTGCCATTCTTCGTACATCAAACTCCTGTCTTCTTCCATCTCTGATTTGCCAGCCATCATGCCACGTGAGGGTTTTATATTAGGGTTTGGAAGGCCTCTAAACCCACCTACGAACGACGGCTAGAGCACACGCTGCGCTGCAGTACCGGGGGTTTGAGACGAGATTTCGGCAGCATAACCCAAGGTGTTCTCCTAGTGCAACGATGGCAAGGGAGCCGATAAAAGCTAAGAAGCACTTATTTTAGGCACAGGAGAACCTCTCTTAGGGTCACACCGTCAAAAACCTCGTCTCGAAGCCTTCGGTACCACAACACGACGTGTGCTCGAACAAACATTCGTAGGATGCCCACTGGGACGCCCATAAGGGGCCCCATGGGACAATTCAGAAACACGTGTCACATCTCGTATTAGAACACAACGAATCACCATTCGTGTTTGATAAGAGATGTGCTGTTTTCAAACGGGTGACGTACGGTTAGGTGACATCCACTAAACTCATCCACATACGCTAGCTAATCACACGACAAACATTCAAGTCATCATCAACAGATTAATATATAGTTAACATTTTTCTAAATTTTAAACTACAGTTCCTACGTTTTTAATTTGTACTGTTTTAAGTGTTTTAAAGCCGGGAAAGTTCCTCGATGTCGGTGGGGTGGCGGAGGCCAGGGTAGCGTTCGGCGCCAAGGAAAGTAGGCGGCGGTGGGTGGCGGTGAGCAAGAGTATGCGGTGGCAACGACAGTGAGGCAGCGACGCCGAGAAGGTGGCTATAAGGCGAGCGGCGTTGAAGCGGGCCGGCACGACGGGGAGGCGAGGGGTCGGAGGCCATGGGGCGATAGCGAGGGGGTGGGCGGCGACGATGGGGCGACGGGGAGGCGATGGGGCGACGGCGATGAGGCGCGGACAAGGTGGCGGCGCAGCGCGGCGGTGAGGGCAAATGGCTCCAGGACTTAGGCAAAAATGCCAAGTCCCCGAGCCCTTGCCCAGATCTAAACCATGGCAGTCTCGACAGCCACAGGAAAGCCGTTGAAATAGGCCCGGTAGCGGGCGAATCCAATGTGACAATCTCGACAGCCCAATCCCGGCCGTCGATACAGCCCTTCTCCGAGCTCAGTGTCGAGGGTTTTGTGTTGGCCATTGAGAAGGCCCCGGTAACAGGTGCATCCTATTTCCAGTGTCGACGATTTTACTAGCGGCCATCGAGACTGTCGACGTGGAAAGTTGTCTCGACGACCACAGGCGAAGCCGTCAAGACTGTCTCTCCCGAGGTTTCTATTGACTACCGTCGAGGTAGATGCTTTGTCTCGACAGCTTCTCCTATGGCCGTCGAGAAAACTACCTGTCTCATGGGCAACACCCCTTAAAGACCCTAAATGGTCAAACAACTCTATTTCAAATTTAAAATTTTCAAAAAAAATCACTTGAAATGTTCAAACCATTCCATGTTGTTTCCTACATGAAATTACAAGTATGGAAAAAAATCAAATTTTTTTGAGCTTCCGGTGTGGTGACTCCTTTGTAAATTAAAGCTTTCCGGAGAATTTGAGGTGATAGTTTAATATTTCATGTGTTTAGCATGGTCAATCACCACGTTCGAATTTAAATTATATGCACTAATAAGTTTAAATTTATGTATTGTTCAGTATTCACTAATCGGTAACCTCATGAGATAAAAATATTTAATTTTCAAATTTTGAAAATTAAATTTTGAAATTCGAACATTCCTTTAGTACATTTAAAAGCTATGTTGTATATTATTCAATTGTAACATAACAAAAAGGCATAGCAAAAAAATATCATCAACACCACATTAGTAGTATTTAATTTAAAATCATAAAAAAATCAAAGAAATTTGAAATGAAATTTAAACCACAACAAAATTTTAAAAAACAGCAAGAGTTAAAATATTTTCATACTACGTTGTCTCGACGGCCACAATGCGGCCGTAGATACAGGCATTCCAGTGCAGCCTTTGTCAACGACCTAACGGGGAGCCGTTGACAGAAGTAGACGCCATCATGCCTAGAACGCTGCCGTGGGGCCTCCTCCAAGTTGTCTCGATGGCTACCATATAGGCCGTCGAGAGTGACCCTGCTGAATGCTCATTCTCGACGGGCAAGTGAGTCACTAGTAATGTTATCGTGGTGATTGTACGAAACTTAGCATCGTTGAGGTTATTTTCTCAATATATGCGCAAGGTATGCGAGATATCGCAAAACCATGAGTTATTCAGAATGGGAATGACATAAAATTACCACCCCATCTGTGTTATTGGCCATTTTTTGGGTGAAAAATTCCAGGTTCTGCAAAGCATAGATTTGTACCAATTTTGGAATGGGGTAATTATCATTTTAGGGGATTAATTTTGGTCAATTCTTTTAAAGGGAATTGGTCCCCACAAAATTTGATTCTATGTTGGAGTAGCATCCCTGTGTTTCCCTTCACAGTCCACCTCACCGGTCCCCATAGCTGACTCCGTTCTAACCTGGTCACCTACACACCAATAGAAAACGCACGATCTCTGGGTACGAGGACCATAGTAAACCAACCAATACAACTCCATTGAAACCTGCACATACTCACCACCTACAGTCGTAGAAGCCATCTTAATCAAACCTATGCAATAGTTTCACTTGGGTACCTTGTCTATACTATCACAGCTACTCCTCAACCTCAACCATCTTCGACACCATCACACCATGGTATAAAGCCAGTCCTCACCACCTCACCTGTCTTTAGTGCCTCACCACTGTATCTCGCCTCCTTGGCCTCACCCGTCATCAGCATGCCCCACCACGGTCTTTGCCATGCCTCACCACAACCTAGCCTCCAAGTATTGCAACAACACAGACCAACAAACCGTTACGTAGCACCGCACGAACCATTTGCAACATAAGTAAATATCCAATACATGCAATCCAAAAGACAACCCAAAAAGGCTTCCTGTTAGCTAACACGCATGGCACTAGTAGATCGACGCTCTGCACACTCAGAGCCCTAAGAACAAACCAAATTACACCAAAATGACAAAGACCAAAACAGATCTCTCAACCAAAAACACAAGCCTCAACATCAAATATACTCATCACCAGCATGGGAGGACCTCCACATGGTCACCAACTCTCCCATGGTTTCACAAAAAGTTGATTGGTATGAGGAGGTTCATATCAAACTTGTCGAGAAGAATTGTGGCTTCTGCTCTACTATTGAAGTTGAAGGCCAATCAATAATTATTCTTTGGGCCAACTCAATGGAAGGCTTGTGATTAGGTTAAAATAGTATTTAGCCAATCCTCTGGTACTCATTGTTCCACAGCTTGGTATACCATTTTAAAATTTATATATAGGCTGAAGAGGGCTTGATTGGAGTTGTGTTGGCAGAAGAAAATAATGGATAAGAAAGAGTTGTATTCTATTTAAGTCATCGACTTATTGATGTTGAAACTAGATAATCTTCTATCCAGAAACTCTGTTTGTGCTTGTATTTTGCTTGCACGAAATTTAAACATTACATATTTGTTGCCGAGTGTAAAGTAGTATGCAAAGCCAATGTCATGAAATACATGATCACTTCTCCATTGTTGAAAGGACGATTGCAAATATGGGCCATTGCCTTAACTAAGTATGATCGCACTTGTGAATCGGCTAAAACAGTTAAAGGGCATGTTCTATCCGAATTTGTTGCTAATCATTATCCTAAAGATGTGAATATAGTCAACATAGTCCCTCATACATTTTTCATTGGATTTGTTTGTAGACAAAAGATTTGTTTTTTTATATTTAAGAAGAGATAATATATTCCAACAACCAGGTTGACTGTCGCACCCTACTCAGCAATTTTTATGGTCGTAGCGGCCGGTGTTGAAGTATTTCGAGATTTGTTGCCGGTGCTTGAACAATTCAGGCAATTATGAATGTCTAGATCAAGTACTCAATTGATATTTGAATAAATGCTTGGATATAATCAACACATTAATATTCTATAAGATTCATCATATGTAGGGAGCATTATTGGGAAGCTAAGGCTTTGGCACAGAGTGCATCTGGCTACAAGACGATGGGGACTAGGTGTATTACTGCGTCGGAAGAAGTTGATTGGAGGAAAAAGAAAATCCGCTATTTGAATGACCCATTCAGTACTAAGGAAAATAAGTTAAGAAAGGAAGGCTTCAAAATATGTCCTACTGAAAGGTGTATTATATCATCAAGCCATGGTAGGGATTCTCTTGAAGTATCTAAGTCCTGATGAAGCTAAAATTGTCATGGGAGAAGTCCACAAAAGAATTGGTGGGACACATCAATTGGCTCATAACATGAAATTGCTTATTAGAAGAATTGGATATTTTTAGGAAAAAATATTAAAAGATTGCTTCATATATTGTAAAGGTTGTCAAGATTGTCAAAAGTTTGGACATGTCCAGATTGCACCAGCATCATCTATGAATGCAATAAAAAAAGTTGTGTATCTATAGAGGCTAGTATATTTAGATAACTAGTCAAATTTAGCATGCATCATCTAAGGGACATTAATATATCTTGGCTGCTACTGATTATTTTACAAAGTTTGTTGAAGCAACTCCACTGAAGAAAGTTACAACCATTGAAGCAATCAACTTTGTAAAAGAACATATTATATATAGGTTTGGTATTCCTCAAACCAAAACAACCAATAAAGGTATTGTGCTCATGTATGAGGCCTTTCAAGACTTTGCATTAAAATTGGGCATTGAAGTGTTGAATTCATCACCTTATTATCCCCCAAGCAAATGGTTAGGATTAATCGTCTAACAAAGAATTGATTAAGTTAACTAAAAGAAAGATAGATGAAAAGCCAAGGACATGGCACACTGCTTTGATCGAGTCATTATGGGCATATCGAATTTCGTTCCATGGAACAACTAAAGTATCTCCTTATCAATTGGTTTTTGTGTAGGAAATGGTATTGCCATTAGAAGTAAGCATCGGCTTGTTTCGTATCAACAAACAAGATGAAATGACTACCGATGAATACAAAAAACTTATGATAGATAATATATATGACCTGGCAGAAAGTCGACTAAGAGTTCATGAACAGATAGAGAAAAATAAACAGAGAGTTGCTAGGCATTAGAACAAAAAGGTGGTCCCCAAGCAATTTAATAAAATTGATTTGGTATGGAAGACTATATTACCAATTGGTTACAAAGATAATAAATTTGAAAAAATGGTCTCCTACATGGGAAGTGTTGTATGACATTAATCGGTGAGTGCCAGAAAATTCTTATATTTTGGAGATGCTAGAAGGAGAAGTAATTACTAAATCTATTAATAAGAAATACTTGAAAAAAAATACTATCTTAGCATTTGGGTTGGAGGTTAGTCAGGTTGTTGAAGCCGTCTAAGTGATAGCTAATAAGCAAAGCTTATCAACTTTGGGAATGGATAAAAGGCTTGTTAGATTGATGTCATAGGGTGTTGGTGGCGAACTCTAGGCTAATAATCTGAAGTGTGTGGATGCAAGTTATCTTTTGAAGGGAAGATAATTCCGAATTCACTTGGTCTACGAATAAGGAAGCTATAACTGGTGCAGCTATGAATATCATGGAGAGTTCGATCCTGTCTCGGGACGAATGCTGGCAGCATTCTTAACACATACAAGTCGAATGGGAAGTGGTGTTTCTGATGGTGAAGAAAAAGGGGAGAAATAAGGCAAAGACCAAATATTGTGATAAAGGGCAAGGTATTATAGAGATAAAGTTAGAAGTGTACAACATTGATTGCATGAATGTTGATGATCTATTTGTTAATAAGGTCCTCAAGTTTGATGTTGCCTCGGTCAATGCAAAGTTGTACTTGGCAATAGTGATTTGGTCATCTTCTTCAGAGCCAGGTACTTTCTTCGTTGACAACTTTAGGTTGGTGGCCTTAGTGTAGTTGGCTTCAAGTTTCTCTTTGCCAACCTAAAGAGCAAGCATTAAAATTGGGCATTGAAGTGTTGAATTCATCACCTTATTATCCCCCAAGCAAATGGTTAGGATTAATCGTCTAACAAAGAATTGATTAAGTTAACTAAAAGAAAGATAGATGAAAAGCCAAGGACATGGCACACTGCTTTGATCGAGTCATTATGGGCATATCAAATTTCGTTCCATGGAACAACTAAAGTATCTCCTTATCAATTGGTTTTTGTGCAGGAAATGGTATTGCCATTAGAAGTAAGCATCGGCTCGTTTCGTATCAACAAACAAGATGAAATGACTACCGATGAATACAAAAATCTTATGATAGATAATATATATATGACCTGGCAGAAAGTCGACGAAGAGTTCATGAACAGATAGAGAAAAATAAACAGAGAGTTGGTAGGCATTATAACAAAAAGGTGGTCCCCAAGCAAGTTAATGAAATTTATTTGGTATGGAAGACTATATTACCAATTGGTTACAAAGATAATAAATTTGGAAAAATGGTCTCCTACATGGGAAGGGTTGTATGACATTAATCGGCGAGTGCTAGAAAATTCTTATATTTTGGAGATGCTGGAAGGAGAAGTAATTACTAAATCTATTAATGGGAAATACCTGAAAAAATACTATCTTAGCATTTGGGTTGGAGCTTAGTCATGTTGTTGAAGCCACCTAAGTGATAACCAATAAGCAAAGCTTATCAACTTTGGGAATGGATAAGAGGCTTGTTAGATTGACGTGATAGGGTGTTGGTAGCGAACTCTAGGCTAATAATCTGAAGCGTGTGGATACAAGTTATCTTTTGAAGGGAAGATAATTCCGAATTCACTTTGTCTACGAATAAGGAAGATATAACTGATGCAGCTATGAATATCATGGAGAGTTCGATCCTGTCTCGGGATGAATGCTGGCAGCATGCTTAACACATACAAGTCGAATGGGAAGTGGTGTTTATGATGGTGAAGAAAAAGGGGGGGAATAAGGCAAAGACCAAATATTGTGATAAAGGGCAAGGTGTTATAGAGTTAAAGTTAGAAGTGTACAACATTGATTGCATGAATGTTGATGATCTGTTTGTAATAAGATCCTCAAGTTTGATGTTGCCTCGGTCAATGCAAAGTTATACTTGGCAATAGTGATTTGGTCATCTTCTTCAGAGCCAGTACTTTCTTCGTTGACAGCTTTAGGTTGGTGGCCTTAGTGTAGTTGGCTTCGAGTTTCTCTTTGCCAACCTAAAGAGCAATTTTCATTTTTCTCAATGGAGGCTTGGAGTTTGGCCAACTGTTCTTCCAAAAGCTTCTTCTTAGCCATCATCATTTTGGTCGACTGCTTTAAGTTGTCAAAATTGGCTTTGGTCCTTTTAGCATACTCAACTATAGCTTGATGTTTAACTTGGTTGCTTTTCAGAAGTTGGAGCAGATTAGTTTTGATGACTGGATCCCTGACGGTCAGCTTATTAGCATTAGCTTGACAAATGCTCATGAGCTTGGTGAAGCCGGCTTTTGAGAGGTCATCCTTCAGATTAGCAAGAAATTCTTGACGTAGTTGCTCATCTTGAAGCAAAGGCCTCCATGAGTCTATTAGAAGTCACTTGTGCCTTAGCATTTGCTAGCATTGCTGGGTGTTGACTTGGGTAGGGCTGATTTAGCTTCTTCATCAGAGTCTTAACAACTCCTTGATGAAATCATTGGATGTTAATTTGGCTATGACCTAAAGAGGAGCAACAATTGTTAGAAGCTGGTTATGAAAAAATAGAGATGCAGGTGTTCATCTACCTGTAGATTGGTAGGTTATGTTGGAGATGTAGAAGCAGCTTGGGAGAGAGATGCTGCGATGGCAGGCCCCTGACATAGGAGAAAATCGTCGGATCTTCCAGATAGACTAGATGGGGCGCGGGTGGTTGAAGCAGATATTGTTGTTGAATGTGGTTTTTGCATCCTTTTTAGTTTTAAGGTTAGTTCATCTTTGAGATATGTTAATCCAAAATAAAAGAAATGTCAGGATCAAGAATTTTTTTGGAGCTTGGGAGGACGTGTGAGGAAGTGATGCTCTTGGATAGCCGACGATGAATGTTGGGGGGCATCATTCCATTTTAGTAAAGGTTTTAAATACATAAACGTGTCAATCATGATATGAGATGGTTAAGGTGTTACCTGAGCAACATTGACGGAGTGAGGAGGGTGGATAGAGTTAGAAGTGTCTGATGAAGATCCGGACTGAGGCTTTGGCTTTACCAAGTGAGGTAGGAAGCGATCAACTACACTTCTCTTTGATACAACTGGTGGATAGATGTAAAAACAAATTGTTTTCCAGTAAGCATTAAAGTGTCCTAAAGAACAACTCTAGAGATTAAAGTCTAGGATGCCATCATGGAATAGAGAATTGGTTGTATTGACTTGGCTTTTGAGAGGTCCCCTCGGCTTTAGGTCATGTTCTTTCGAGCTGATCTAAATGGCTGAACAGCTGAACAGATGAAATGACTGAATTTTGAGAGCGTCTTTAGGTTGCCTCAAGATTCAGATTCATTTAGTTTGACTTACTTTTTAAAGCGTTAAGACCCATCTTCGAAACAGAAAAAAAACTTCAAAAAACCTAAAGCATATGTGTTTAAAAAACATAGTTAAGTCGTTAAGCTGTTAAAGTGTTAAGCCGAAAAGAAAAGAACCTTAGAGCGGCAGCATGGATAGCTGAGGAGGAACATGGCCTAAACCCATCTGTTTGGCATAGATGGAGGGGATAAAGAGTTCAAAGGAAGGGCTAATGGTACAAGAACGACATCTCAAGCCGACTAAGAGAACACTTGGAGAAATCAAGGATCACCTTAGTGGTGGCAGAGTGGAGACATTCTAGCCTAAGAAAAGAATTAGTATAATGGAAAAGACATTGTGTAAAATACTCTATGTTCAGATCAAATAAACGACCAACAAAAATTGCAACATTGGAGTCTACCGATTCACAAGCATCTAGTGTGGCCAATACTTCACCAAAAGATTGGCTATCTCTAATGTTGGCTCCTATCAAGCCAAGAACAATTAGCGTGGGATGGATCGGCTAATTTGGATATTATACCATAGCCGATAAACTGGAAAGGGCCTCATAAATTGCCAACAATACCACAACAAGAGACCAATCTTCTTTTGATGCGATGTATCATGTGGTAAGTCTCACTCAACAACAATTTGTCAAGGGCAAAGTGATCATCTACTGGTAGGTGATCAGCTAAAGCTTGCTAGACTTGGGTTGGGATGAGAGAAGAGCCGCAAAAGAAAAAATGGTCAAGCCACATATTGAGAAATGCACCATGTTTGTGATCCCCAGCAAGGCCGGTTTTGATGTTTGAATAAATATACGAATGCCATCCTATACCTTTGCCGGCGATCAGCTTGTATTGGGGGGTATAGTGGTGAGAAATTAGTTGTGGACCATCCAGCGTAATTCCGTAGATCATATTGCAACGTTAAGGAGATTTGGGCTAAGAGTGCGAGCTTCAGAAAGATGGGCATTGGGTGTATCACTCCCAAAATAGATAGATGTGATTAACTTCTGTTTATTTGGGCCAAATTGTTAAGAGAAAAAGGAGATTAGCAATGCACATATGCTCCCATTGAGTTTTTCTTGGCCCATGCAATTCTATGGTACCAATCTGACTATCAGGGAATCAGATTTGGCCAATCCCAAAAATATCATTCCATCCTTTTAGATCAATAGAAGGAAAATTCAAGGGAATTGAAGGTACATGATCTCTAATGAATGAGGTAGGGTCGGAATCCCCTACTGGACAAAGGAAGAAACATCCAAGGTGCTCATCAGATAGGGAGAGTAGCTAGTCCAATGTTGAGTGGATTGGGAATTGATGAAGGTGGATTTCTTGGGTCATGAAATCGGCTTTAGTTTTCACATATAAAACAAATATATTTCAAAACAGGGGGATGTGTTGACACAAAAAAATGGAATTTGGCTGATATCGTTATTTGGAAAGGAAATATGAAAATTGGGTAGTGTATGGCGTCGCATGAATAAGGAAGGCAACAACATGAGCCCAAGTTGGGAGAGCTTGTACCGAAATTAGAGTTAAAATAGGAATATATAATTGTAATTATGTGGCAAACACTACAAAATGCATCGGTTGTGCCCATGTACAAATACTTGGCCTTGAGGCTTTGTAAGGACCGACAATCATCCAATAAAAATCTAGTCTTTTCAATATCGTGTACTTTTGTTGCATTGGGTCTAGTTTTAGAGTAATTTTGTTGTATTCTAGATTTCCAATTGACTTCTTGCGCATCGCTTTTTTCGATTGACTTTTAGGTACACCCTGGGTAAGAACCGTTGTGATTAATTTCGATCTTCTTATTCGGTTATACTTTCTATTAGCTAGTGGCATTTGGACCAATCGTTAGATTGTTTATCTTTTCATTCTACTTGTTATTTGATTATGTCAACTAGCATGTAGTCTGTTTACCCTCTCTTTCTGCTATATTGTTGATCTGATCAACTTTGTTGTAAAATGTTTACCTTATGTTTATTATCTTGTTGACTCTGTTACCTTGGTAATAGATCTATCTTACCCAAATTTGTTGGTTTACTATATTACTTTTGTTTGGATCTGTCTCCTCGCATTGATGGTTCAATATTTTACAGATATAATCGACTCTTTATAGCTGATTACATCTGTTCTTGCATATTGCAAGATCAAATGGGTCGGCTTGCTGTGAACCCTAATTTGGTGCCTACAGGGACTTTGAACCCTAAGTTTCAAGTGTGTTTTGGCTAAAACACTTTTTAGCACCAACAGTTCTGATGCAGACATCCCCACGGCTACAACTCCATCCATGTCGAGATATGAGACACTTATTATTTTTAGGTACAAGGAGACAAGGGACACAATGGGACAAGAATTGGCGCTGATACTAATGCCATAGGATGCGGGAGGCGTGAGTCCTAATTCGACTAGGATTCCTAATCCGACTAGGGTTCCTAATCCTACTCGGACTCAGACCCGTACTCCTACTGCGACTTGGATTGCTACATCGATGCAAGAGACGAATCCTACTCTAACTCGAGTTCCTAAGCCTACTCACACTCGGATTCCTACTTCGACTCGGATTACTACATCAACTCAAGACATGAGTTTAACTCCTACTCGGATTCGTTGTCCTACTCCGACTCGGACTACGACTCCTACTACAACTCCAATTAAAACTCCTACACCTACCATGACGAGGACTCCAACTCAGATGAGGATTCCAATTGCTAAGGATATAAGAAGGGTAGGAGAACATATCCATGTGGGACTTCAGATCAAGCATAGGCCAACAAGGAAAGCCACCTACGCCCAAGTGCCAATTCGCCCAGGTTCGGCCATCTACATGCAGCTTTACATCAAACGGACGGCCATGCCAGATACGACATCAGAATTCCACATGCTTAGACTCTACATAAAGATAACGACGAGTGCATTCCAACGGATCTGACCGTACCTCAAAATTCTTCATGGTGCCTCGGAAATCTTTGAAACAAGTTGCTGCACCAACTAGTGGGCCAAACTCGGGCCTTTCAGGGCGTGTCGGGTCGAGGCTCAAGAGGTGGGCACCCCATGGGAACCCTAACTCGACCAGAATTAACCCCTCTCTCCCTCCAAGGTATCACCACTTCCTCCCTATATTGGATTGTATCTTGTATTTAGAAACTTAGACCACAAAATTCAGAATTGAACCCTTGTTCCTCGGCTGATTGGAAATTGCATCCCTGTGGGGATTGGGAGTCCCTTACCTCCATTGTTCTCGTGTTCTTGCTCCAAGTTTACCTATAGCAACACGCGTCTACTCTCGTGGTCTCATAGATGCATCGATCGGATTCCTACTTCGACTCGGATTACTACATCAGCTCAAGACATGGGTCCAACTCCTACTCGGATTCGTTGTCTTACTCCGACTCGGACTACGACTCCTACTACAACTCCAATTAAAACTCCTACACCTACCATGACGAGGACTCCAACTCAGATGAGGATTCCTCTAAGGAGATAAGAAGGGTAGGAGAACATATCCATGTGGGACTTCAGATCAAGCATAGGTCAGCAAGGAAAGCCACCCACGCCCAAGTGCCAATTTGCTCAGGTTCGGCCATCTACATGCAGCTTTACATCAAACGGACGGCCATGCCAGATACGACATCAGAATTCCACATGCTTAGACTCTACATAAAGATAACGACGAGTGCATTCCAACGGATCTGACCGCACCTCAAAATTCTTCATGGAGCCTCAGAAATCTTTGAAACAAGTTGTTGCACCAACCAGTGGGCCAAACTCGGGCCTTTCAGGGCGTGTCGGGTCGAGGCTCAAGAGGTGGGCACCCCATGGGAACCCTAACTCGACCAAAATTAACCCCTCTCTCCCTCCGAGGTATCACCACATCCTCCCTATATTAGATTGTATCTTGTTTTTAGAAACTTAGACCATAAAATTCAGAATTGAACTCTTGTTCCTCGGTTGATTGCAAATTGCATCCCTGTGGGAATTGGGAGTCCCCTACCTCCATTGTTCTCTTGTTCTTACTCCAAGTTTACCTGTAGCAACACGCATCTACTCTCGTGGTCTCGTAGATGCATTGATCACATCGTTTGGTTGGGCGAATTCTTTTGTCGCAGGTTTTCGTTACCATATGATTATTGGTGTCGTCGTGTTTGTTAGGTTACACGGATCAACTTATTCTCGCTGATCCTACGTCGCGAAAGTTGGGCAACCCATCCGTATCAAGTTCCATTGTGTGTGTGCACGCCATGTTCTTCTCGCAATAAAAGTTACAAGGTAAACTACAACACGAACCAATGAGTCTAATGATAAGAACGACCATCTCCTACAAGGAACGATACAAAGAATTTGGCTTGCAAACTTTTATAGCGTACATAGCATCTTGTCCTCATCTCTTGTATAAGAGAAATACGAGAGATTTTACACAGATATCAGATGTAAGCTCCTCAAAAGGTGTGAAAAGTGAAAACAAACCACTTGACGAGCTTCTCAAAAGGCAGAAAAATATGACCGCTTGACGTGTGCTTCTCTACCAGCCTGTTAATGAACCGTAAGATGAAATCTATGATTTCTGTATCCAGTTCTTGATGCATACAACTCACAAAACTTGTACAAAACGTAAAAGGAGGCTTTGCTTGCCCTATTTGCAGGGATTTGGTTCCTACTTGATGTGATGGTGATCCTCCGATGAGAACATCTGAGGTGAGGTGTCATCGTAACGACATCATTGCCAAATCCAACACTAAGGATCGAATATCATGTGAGCACTCCACCGGAGACATTTCTGTCGTGGCCCACTGAGGAGCACCTGCTAAATAAAGCCAACACCATTGCCTTATCCAGCTCGCTAACAAGAGAGAATCTTCTCCAAACATCAAATCACTACCACAAACTGCAATAGCCATAGATACGATGGCGCTTCCCCACTACTGTCTAGCTAGAGGGTGCTAATGAAGGGAACCACAATGGCTACATACCAACAAATTCACACCATTGTTGTTCACCGTTGATCCTAGAGCAAAGGTGAGAAAGATTTCAGAAGAGCCCAGGCGTATGTAGAATAGGGGTGTATAGCACTCGCGCTAGCTCACCAAAGTTGGACTCCGTCATCTTCTCAAGTCATTCAGTGAAGTGGAGGCGTGAATGGCCCGTAGCCATCAAATGTGGATCGGAGGGCTCATGTTAGATTGGTTTAGATTAGATCATTTAAGTAGGCCGGGTTTACAGTTAACCATGTTTGAGTTGGCGTGGGGTGCACCGTGGACGTGAGAAAGAGGTTGTGAGAGCCATGACAGGCAGACTAGTGGGGCTCATATGAAACTTCGTATAATGTATGCTATACGAACAACCAGACTTTCTACCAGCTTATCAGTTCCCCGGGAACTTTCTCCTGGTTGCTCCCAACCAATCCTAGTTCTGCCATCATTCCAGGATTTGGCGAATCCTGTTGCGGACCACACATGCCATGGCATGATCACCCTGGCCTAGTAGGGTTGCCGGCCCTCACTAGCCGACCGTCACCCTGGGGATGTGTGGCCTTAACCACTATCCAGTGAGGGCCAATACCTGCCCCTAACGAGACTGGTCCCAGAGGGCCTCCTGGAGCGCTCACAACTGGCGATCCACGTCCCGTGCTCCATGCGATGGCTACGCGTTGTGTTGGAACCAACCTAGGCAGCGATCTTTCCGCTACGCGTGTTTATCCGCGCTCCTCCTGGGTAAGCCCTAGCTAAACCCAGCACTAGGCAAATCCTGCCTTAATCATCCATCCGGATGTCCAAATCCAACTAGGGGCAACCCACCATTCATTCTCTACTTCCACGGTCATCGACCACACCACTCACTTGGACCTTCCCAACCGACCGAACCAAACAGACCAAGTACCCACATATCCAACCCACAAACACATGCAGCCCAACATGCATCTACCAGCCCTAACTGTCATGTGTCATGTCATATTAACTGAGAATAATGAATGTCCGGTGAATATCGGTTCACCGTTCCGTGGCGATTAGCCAGAAGATTTGTTAAGCCTAAGCCAGTCTAAGCAAGTTTTACCCATTAGGTAGGGTTAAAGTGGTTACCAGACTAATCATAGGCTAACAAGAGCAATGACAATCAAGGCAGTCATTAATGCTAAACATTTCAAGGCAGGCATGTATAAGTATAACATGATTAACAATTAGGCAATCTAATAAGCATGCAATTTGATAATTAAACAATATAGTTTAAGGAAAACTTGGTATGAATCATGATAATAGTGATGTTAGCCCGCACTAGGGAAAGTCACTGTCTCTCCCTAATACAGATCACATCTAAAGAGTAAGTGTTAACTCGCCTTGTTCCGGTGGAAACTCCTCTTCAGCGTCATCGAATCTCCCCTCGAGGTCGCCTACGTCTAATCATAGATATAATCCAAATAAATACCCGACGGTGCAATGGAAAACATGATGCATGTGCGTGACTTAGGTCCTATCTAACGTCACCATGCTAATTGGGTCGGAATAAAGTACCGCCTACGGATGATATGCCATGCATGCAATAAGGTATAAGCTATTCTTACTATCAGTATTTGATAACCTAGATAGTAACCCAAAATACGATTTGGTACGATAAGTGCGCAAGAGGGCGATTAGGGTTTCTGTCAACATAAAATGACTTATGTATGTACATATTGGAAAATTCACCTACGCTTGGGTTAAAGTTTAATCAGGGTTAACAAAGTAGTAAAGTTCCTAGATAAAGAGTTGATTCTAGGTTTTTAAACATTATTTAAATATACTTCCAGTCCAGCACCTTAACAGATTATTATAAGGAAAAATGCAATTAAATTGTTGGTGTCTAGAAATAAAATATCCCCTCGAACTTATATATAAATATACATATGTTTTTAAGTGGAAATGTTATTTTGAAATATTCCCAGATTTATAGAGACACTCTCTAATAATATATTTTCTAATGATTATTTGGGATCTAAGCCATTAATTAATAAACAACAATTACCCTAGATTCAACTTAATCATTTTTATATAAGAAACTTCTAATTTTCAACGTACAGTGCACATTTTTCCAATACAGGGATGGCTTTTCATATTTTTATAAAATCATAATCGGTCTCTAGCATTTATCTAAATTTTACCCGAAATTTTGGGAGTGATTAGCTATTTTAGATAAATAGCTAACTATCTCTGGGATTAATTAAATAGTTTAACGCTGGGAAAAGGGATTAAATCCTTCGGGCCGAGCCAACCAGCGGGCGGCCCATCAGGCGAAATCGGCCCACGGCCGAGCGAACGCTGCGCCCACGCTGGCCGAAGGGGAGACGTCGAAGGCGGATTTTGCCGAGGCGCAACCGCGCGAGGGCCGTGCCTTGTTCCTGTAGCGTCTCCACTTAACCCGACAGATGGGGCCGAGGACCCAGGCGTCAGCGACCCGGAGGCGCGGCTCAGTCTTGGCACGGGCGGGGGCGATCCGACAGGCGGGGTCCACACACCAGTGACACATCGTCCAAGGGTCAGCACGAATCGCCGCGCCAGATCCGACGGCTCACCATCATCGTCTAGCTCTAGCCGTCGACGTGGCCTGGCGGCGACGGCACGCGACGCGGCGGCGCTACCGCGCATCTCCG
>SPJY01035200.1:302851-318702 GCA_005191435.1 Raddia distichophylla | reverse complement strand
GAAATTGGGGAAAATGGGGGAAGGCGGGGCCAGAAGGGTCTCGGCGCGGTTTTAGGGCGGGGCTGAGCGACCGGTTGGGCCCACGAGCTCGCACAGGCACGCGGAACGGTAATGGCGACGCGACGGGAGCTGGCCACGCGCGGCGGCTTGGCGGTACGGCGCGGCGGGGTAGGGCACGGTGCCCGGGCTAGGGAGGGGCGTAGCCTTTTGACAAACAGAGCCGATTGACAAAGGCGGGGAGCAGGGAGATCACGCGTGAGATTCGTCCGTGACGGACCGACGAACTCCGTCGTTTGCCCGGCGGTTCGAAGCGGCGGACCGGTCCTCTGGCGAGGCGCACGGCGGCGAGTCCGAGGCCGGCCAACCGGGGGTCGACACGGCGAGCACGCGCGCGGGGAGGCGAGCTCAAACACGACGGGACGGCGGCGTGCACCCAGCACAGCGGCAGTGTGCGCGGCGGGGCAGTGAGAGAGGGAGAGAGAGAGAGAGAGAGAAAGAGAGAGAGGTGCCACAGTGACTGACAGTGGGACCCACACGTCAGGGGATCCAAAATTTCAAGCAAAATTTGAATTGGCGCAAATTTTAAAAACATCCCCAAATTGGGGTGTTACAAAAGGTGAGAAAGATTTCAGAAAAGCCCAGGCGTATGTAGAATAGGGGTGTATAGCACTCGCGCTAGCTCACCAAAGTTGGACTCCGTCATCTTCTCAAGTCATTCAGTGAAGTGGAGGCGTGAATGGCCCGTAGCCATCAAATGTGGATCGGAGGGCTCATGTTAGATCGGTTTAGATTAGATCATTTAAGTAGACCGGGTTTACAGTTAACCATGTTTGAGTTGGCGTGGGGCGCACCGTGGACGTGAGAAAGAGGTTGTGTGAGCCATGACAGGCAGACTAGTGGGGCTCATATGATAGGCAATTAAAACAAAGAAATTTAATTATAAAAACTTGTAAAATTCATATCTTGTAATCGGGAAGTCCAAATCAGTCCATTGAGTTTAAATTCAAGAAAGATGAAATCTACTTTCTTATGATTTTTTATTTAGAAACTAAGAAATTTTATAGGAATTTTGTATTTGGTATTTATCGAATGTATGGAGAAAATTTTGCTGCAAGTCAAGATTAGATTTGCAGCAAGGCACACTCCGTCCTTGATCATGGTGACTCCATTTGTAAATATAATGTTTTATTTTAAATCATGCATTGTCATATTCATGTTTATTTCATTGTGAACCTAGTTAATGCGAAATATATAGGGGTGAAAACAGGACGGAAAATTCCCCACCCTATCTGAGCTTGGATTTGTTTTGAACTCAATTTGAATCCAAAAAAAAATCATATCCAGTTATATCCAAAATTGAATCTGACTATATCCAAAAAATATATGGGTTAGGACATGGGGAGAGGAATATATGATCCTTATTCGATTTGTACTCACATATCCAAGACATCCGAATATAAAATTAGCAAAATAGATATCTCATAACATATCCAATGGATATAAACAATTTATAAAATATGTTTAATTGGAAACATATAGGTTGTAGCTAATTTTTTATTCAATATTAACATATCGTCAGCATTTGTGAATAATTATGTCATAGTAAATATCAAAGATTAATCGGTATCGCTATAATAGTAAATGATTATGTTATGTGCTATTTTTTATGCTTGTGAAATATCCAATTTTTTATTTGAGGCTGACCTAGACCACTCTGTATTGATCTTGTATTCTTATCTTGGATAATCTGGTCTTGAATCCATATACGGAGAAAATATGGGTTAGGATATGAAATGGGTAGTATCTATCAGTATCCGACCTGTTTGCACCCTTCATAATATGCTTATTTCTTACCATACCTCCAAGACCTATTTACTAAATTATCCTTTATAAGAATTATTAAATTACCTATTTGGTCCTTCAACATTCCCATTGTACCAAAATAGTCCCTAAACCAGAATATTGGGTTTGACTAGTCCTTAAATAATTAAAACCAAACCAAAACGAAGCAAAACCGTCCTTTGATTAGTCAAAATTGCTTTAGGGGCTTTTTGCTGATGTGGCATCCACATGGCTACCATATATGCTTCCTCTGTCTCTCTCAATGTCAATCTCTCTCTAGCTTTCCTAAGGTGGGGCGATGCAGCAGACCTTACCAACAGAACAAGGAGGAGGTGGCACCCTCGCCACACTGACATCAATCGCCGACAACCCACCGAACCTCTCTTCCTTCCTCTATGTCTCAATCTACTCTCCTCTCCTCTCCACCTCTCAATCTTGCAAGTTGGTTTGTTGGTGGAGGGGCATATTCGACTAACATGACATAGAGGAGCAAGGGGAAGTTGTGGCGGTGCGATGGTGCACGGAGGATGGTGGAACAACGACGCAATGAGATAGGCGAAACAAGGAGCAAGTGGAGGGCACACAGCCTGGCAAAGGGATATGAAAGTGGATGCCCATAGAGAGAGGAAAGGGAGGATAGCACGAGGCTACATTTCCGAAATTTGATGCCCTCCCTGAATCTGCTATCATTGCCTTCCCTCAAATCAGACACCCTCCCTAAATGCCACTGTTCTAGACTGCGGTGTTGAACCACTAGGGTGTCAAACCATCAATCACAATGATGTAGGAGTTCACGACCATTGCTTTCTGAGTATATGAGCTTCTCCTATTCGCTTAACAAACGACACAATACATTGTCATATGGACTTGTTTTACATATACCAACACTAATGTGCCACATCCCCTTCCCCACTTAACGCTTAACGCTTTTGGTGTAGTGTATTGGGCTATGTAGAGTTGGGCTGCTTAAAATTGAGCAAAACATTTGGAGCCCCTTGGGATCCTCGAGGAAGAAAAACTCTCCATTGCCTAATAGGGGAATTTCCCGTCGATCGATGAACCGGCCTGATTGTTTGGGACTAGGAAAGGTGTAGCATGACTTGTTTTGATTGTCTTAATTTGAATAGTGTATGTCCTGCCTCTGCTTTCAGCTTCTGGCCCCACGTCCTACGTGCAAATAATGTCATGTTTCCCAAGTAACACTAGCACGTAAAAACACATCACTAGCGGTTTGTAATGCTTACCAATGACGGTTCTCAAACCGACAGTGATTAAGTGATAGTGATAATAGAGGGAATTATCACTGATAGTTCCTACAGTGAATCACCAATGATATGGTTTTTCAAACAAAATCCCCGCCGTTAATTCCCGTGGTTGTCGCTCCGATCAAGGATAGAGCAGGTCGGGGAGGCCATGGGCAGTGCCAGTCAGGGGAGAATAGGGGCCATAGGTTAGGAAGACCTGAGGTGGCGTTCGGATGTGGGAGCCCAGAGGTGTGCGAGTCAGGGACTCGAGGTAGTGCTTGTTAGTGAGTGTCAGAGGCGATGCGGGTTAGGGATTTTGGAAGTGGCGTTGGTTAGTGAATGTCGGAGGCGGTGTGGGTCGGGGATTTTGGAAACTTCACCGATCGTGGAAAGCCAGAGGTGCTTGGGTTGTAAATGCCAAAGGCTGCACAGGTCGGGGAGCCAGAGGAGCACGGGTCGAGGAGGACAAGGACAACGCCGGTCGGGGAGACTAGGGGTGACACAAGTTGGGGAGGTTGGGACAGCGCTAGTCAAGGAGGCTGGAGCAACGCTAGTCGGTGGAGGTCAAGGACGAGGCAAGTGACAGGAGGATGGAGGGATGAAGTCAGGGAGCTGCAAAGAAGCCTTCTCTTTATAAAGTTGGCAACAATTGGAGAGCACAAGCGTGGGAAGTCAAAAAAATTTGGATGGGAAATGTGGGAAACCAAAACATTCATCACTAGCAGCTTTTAATGGTACCGCCGGTGGTAGCCTATGTATCACTTACAGTTCATATTAAAAACATCGAGCGATATTTTATTTTTACCGATGGTTCTTCGGCCTGAGATATCACATATGTTTTGTTTTATTTTTGGACAAGGCGGGTGGGAAGGGCAACATCACTGGCAGTTGTAGTGAAAACCAGTAGTGATGAGGGTGCAAAGGACTTTTAATTTAAGTTGAGGGCGACATCATTGACAGTTGTAGTGAAAACTAATAGTGAGTATTTTCTGTAGCAGTGTAAGTTTTGGATTTTTAATTTAAGTTCAAACACCAAAAAAATATTAAAATTAGGTTTAAAAAATACATCAAAAATTTGTGGCGTGCGTTTTAATGCGTGTGTAAGGTGTATGTGTGGTAGGATGAGTTTGTGTGGGTTTTTGGCTGCACCTCAAAAAAAGAAGCATGTCTAGCTAGTCTTTTGAGAGGTTGATTTTCAGTTCCAGAAAACTGAATCTACATAACTCAACTGCTGGTCGGCAAGAACTTCCATGAACATACTTGTTTATAATTTTCTTCAGTTTGGAATGAACGCTCGCTTGCAAACACTTTTCTCATCTCTTCGTGCCCGCACCGTCGGACTCGCACTGCCACTTGGCAAAAACAAAGCCCCTCTTTGGCTCTCTCTCAGCTTGTGTGGCTGCTTCCTATTTCATCCGGACATCCGTCGGATTTGCCTTCCATCCGATGCCCTGCGTCTACCGTTGGATGGCTGGCCCTTGGATGGACATTTTGAGGTAAATTTTGTTGTTTTTGTGTCTTTACGTAAAATAAATTAATAAATTAATAAATTTTAGAAATATTCTCTAACGATGGCTATTCCCATATATATTTTTTAGATTGATATGCAATATTTACAAATCTACGTTATTCTTAAAAAAAACGTTTATGAAAATACGTGTGGGACCTAACATTGATTAGAGAATAATTTTTATTTTTATTAATTTGTTTGAATTTTTTCATCTAAACTACTCTATAATTGAGCAGTTGGCCTAGATCAAACTACAAATCACATCCGTCTATTTCCTCAATCCATCATCCAACGGCCATAATTTTTCAGAAGTTTGCTATCAAATATAGACTATGAACTCTTGACTTGATAGCGCGCGGCCGCCGCAGATCTCACGCGCGGCGAGGCGGCGGCCGGGGCAGATCTCGTGCTCGGCCGGCGTGGGACTCGTCGCCCGGCGAGGCGGCGGCCAGCGCCGGGTTCTCTGACGTGGTGGCCAGGTTGGAGTTCGCGCCACTGTCGCCGCGCCCAAATCGTCGCCAAGCCAAGCCCGAGCACGAGCGCCGCCGCTGTCTCCTTGGCCTTCTCGCGCCACCATCCCCTTCCCCTTCCCTTGCGACTGCCATCCCCTTCCCTTTGCCTTCGGCCGCTGCCGTCCCCTTCCCTTTCCAATCGCGCCTCCGCCCCCTTCTCCTTGTCGTGCGGCTGCCGCCGTCCCCAACCCCTTCCAGTCACGCCGCCGCCTCCTTCTCCTTGCCACGCGGCCGCCGCCGTACCCTTCCCCCTCCTGCACCGCCGCCGTCGTCCCCCTTCCCTTCCCACATCGCTGTCGCCAGGAGAGAGGGGGCAAGGAGAGAGAGGGAAGAGAGAGAGAGAGAGGGAGCTTAGAGGGAAGACGAACTGTGGCTGCCAGCTGGGTCCCACGCATTTTATTTCAATTTCAATACTGCTTTGTTGACTGGATTGCCACCTCAGCTGCCACGTTAGCAAAACCACCACCCAAACCAGTGTGGGGTGTTATTTGCACCTGTTTTATGGTTTCGGGGGGTAGAATATCCTGTTTCGTAGTTCAGGGGGTTAAGTAGACCAAGGGCTATAGTTCAGGGTGTAATATAGACTTTTTCCTAAAACATTTAACGGTCATATGGACTACCACCTCAACATTTAACGGTTGTCCTAACGGTTTTGTACCTCCTGTGCAAACAATGACAAATTTATGGAGGTGCAAAAGTGAACACAAGTTCAAGATGCTAAATGCGAAATCATGCAAGTTTAAGGGGCTGCGATGCAATTTTCTCTCCGCCGAACCCTAACTGTGCCGCCATCCACCTCGTCGGCATCCTCCTCGAGCACGCCTCAAACCCAGCCTCCTCCTTGAGAAGAACCATCGTGCCGCCGGCCACCCTAAGCCACACACCACTGTTGGACTCCTCCTCAAGTTGTGCAGTCCTCTCAAGTAGTGGCGTAAAACCACCATGCTCATGAATTGCACCAAAGCGCCATCCCCTGTTGCCCTCGTCACTGAGTAGCGGAACAGTGATGACGTCCTCCCCGAGCAGTGGATTGATTGCTCAGTGCTCATTCAACTTATTTATTAAGCTCAACCACTCCAAACATGTCGTCAATTTATATGACCAAAGCTATTGTATCTTAAGAACAACTGGCTAATTGCACAAATAAATCCAAGACAATCAGCTAGCTACACACACACAATGTTGATAAATCCAAAAGTTTATTTTAAAAAGGTATTGTAGGGTAGCGATGCAGCCTGTAATCATCGGTGTGGCAACCTGACAGCCTGTTTCAGATGAAATTTGGAAATCCGACCCCGTTGTAAATTTACAGAGAACCTCAGTAGTATCTTAACATACTTAATTTACTTGGCCAATCCTCGTGGATTATGACGATAGAACACGGGAACGAAATCATTCACTCCATAGAAGATATGAAATACATATGCTTAGCTGTTAATGCATGTCTACAATATATGCATTAACATTAGTTATCGCACGAGCATGGTTGGTTGCCGGTCGAGAAGGGCGGCTCGCTGACTACGTGGGGAGAGGTAGGAGGAGGAAGAGGAGAGACAATCGGTGGGGAGGGGTAGAAGGAGGAGGGGCGGACGATGGGGGCGTCGGCTTGCCGGACAACGAGGTTGCACGGCCGCTGAGGACGGCAGCTTGTCGGACGACGAGGTTGCATGGAGACGGGGACACGTGGGACGTGGTTGGCACCGACTAGTGGGTGGTGCTCGTGTAGCACCAACGGCGCCACATGTAGCGCTGTGTCAGGGATCGGTCGTCGACAAGCGTGAATGGCGCAGCGTAGGATGGTGAGGGACAACACGATATGTGTCACTTGAGGAGCAACACGGTGTTGTTGGGAAAGAGAGGAAGAGAGAGATTAGATAAGAAAGAAAAGAAAATGTGCTTTACATATGAGCCACATGTTATTCCATAGCCATGTCATGCGCTATATACAACTTGCTTGCCACAACGACAAAACCATCCTCGAAACCACCTTTATGGGGTTACCTGCACATTTTTTATGGTTTTGTGGTTTCGATTTCATAGTTTAGGGCGTACGCAAATGAAGCATAATAGTCTAGTGGTTAAAATACATTTTTTCTAAAACAAAGCATAATTTTTGCATAATTTTTTCTTAAAAAAAGGAAAACGCTAGCACCCGGAGGTCCAGCGCGTCCGGCGTCGGGCGTGCGCGAAACGGGGGGTGCACTGTGCTGGCAGCAGGGGGTGGGTCCCACGGCATTTTTTTCTTTTCGGTGACCGTAATTTTTGACTAGGTGTTCCAATCCAAAAACCGTTTGCGCCATCGTGTTCCTCGTATTTTTACGAACAAAACAAGATATATGTTGCCATATAACTCTTCAAACTTACCTGGTAAAACTTAGATTTCGCCTACTGAAACTTGGATTTCATATTCGTTAAACTCGCCAAACTGTCAAGTTTCATCAGTTTGCAAGTTTCATCAAGTTTCTTCAAGTTTCATCAGGTCAATTCAAGTTTCAACAGGTTTCATCCAAGTTTCATCAGCACACGGCCAAATTTCTCTAGTATAGGTGTAACTTCATAAGTGCCTTCTTCTGGTTTCACATCAAAAAAATTGAAAAAGTGAAAAAAAAATCCAAAAATTTAAAAAGTATTTAAAATGGGTTGCTCTCGATTTTATAAGAACTATGAAATTTATTCCACGCATTTTAAACACTGTTTGAATTTTATACAAAAATCAAAAATTTAATTGAAAATTTAATCAACTGCATTGGACTGGCTAACTAGTCGCACGCGAGGAGCACGGAGGCGCATTGGATCTACGCGTTGCCGATGATCTAACGGACCAGGCAGGTCCGGATTGCGCGCCAGGCGTCGGACGTCCGACGTCTAGCGCTCGCCTTAAATGAACTAGGTGAAACCTCTATCCTTTGGCTCAAAAAAATATCAACGATGCAACTCAACTTGTGTTTTCTTATTAAGCAAGCTAGCAAGTTAGCAACTAGCATAATTGCCAAAGATAAAGTAAAATAATTATCTTAAATCCTATTTCGCATTCTACACAATAATAACAAAAGGTACAATGCGAACTCACATGATAAATGGCCAAGGAATTAAAACACCACATGAATGCATTTACAAATATATAGAAAAGCTAAACAACCGTAGATTATGCACATATATCCTAATCTATACTCATGTAAAGTACACATATGACCATGCCATCAGGAAACATATCCAGTGCTAATGCTCATTGAGTGCTAACATGCTAACATCTAATCCAAACCATCAGATCTATTAGGAACAGTTTAGATATGGAGAGGTGAAAACCGCATTAATTACCTCATTTCTCACTTAAATGCTTTCACACAGCCTTCCTTACCTTTTTAAGTGGGAAAAGGACTTCCACCTTTTCATATCTGAACCGTTTCTTATAGATTTGATGGCTTTGATTGGATGTTAGCATGTTAGCACACAATGAGTATTAGCACTAGATATGTTGCCCATGCCATCAAGCATAACTTAACCATTTTACCACACAAGCAGCACAACTTGGAGCACAATGACAATACAACATGCATAACTTAACCCAAATTTAAATCAAAGCATCCTCACCAGAACTCGTCGCTTCGTTCATGAGTAAAACTCACATACATCACTGCCATCAAGGCAAATTAAATAATCGTGACCAACTAAATATACCATCTTTGCTTAGTTTGGCAAATCAGACTCACTTATCAAATAGCATAAATCAAGAAAAAATAAAAACACGTCACTAAACCCTACTCCACACAGTAGGAACAATAGACACTCAAAACCAAGCTACTTGTTTTGAATATGACCAAGACACATGTTCTGCTAATAATAAAATGAGAACAAAAAACCAACAAGATAAAGTTGTAAGGAAACATCAAGCAATCATGAACACAAGCAATCATGCAGGAAAATCATGAACACAAGCAATCGTGCAGGAAAGATCATGAAGACAAAGCAGTCAAGCAGAAAAAACGTGAATACAAAGAAGTCCAATAGGAAAGTTTTCACAACAAAAAGTGTAGTATAAATTTCATGAATAGGTGCAGTCAATTAGACTCATACGAACAAAATAAATCACCCTACACCAATCAATCACTCGTCGCCACAAACGCAACCACCGGGCACCAATCAATCACTCAAACAAAACAAAACAAATTGAATAAAATTAAACCACTCCACTTATTCCTCCCTGAACGTAACAACGAAAAATTGTAATAAAAATCGTCAACCCAACTACGTATTAGTGAATGAGAGCAAAACAACAACGAATGCCTCATAAAAAGAGTGCCTTTCTTGGCCACCCACAAAACTACAAAAAAATAATAAAAAAACACTAGCTCAACTCTTGCCCCTTTCCATGAACGCAATATTGCCAAAGCATAAACTAGATGTCAAGCAAAAATCATACACACGTGTCATCAGCTTCTACTAGGTATGACGAACAAAAAAAAAAGATGAACCAACCAGTGAAAAACATGTCAACAACTAAGAGCCATATAGACAATGTCAACAACCAGTGAAACAGGAAATATAAATCATATTTCGCATTCTACACAATGATAACAAGAGGTACAAATGCAAATTCAAATGATAAGCGGCCAATGAAGGAATCAAAACATCACAGGAATGCTATTAGATATGCATGGTATTTACAAATGCATATTTATCCTAATATATACTCATGCTAAGTATATATAAAACCACGCCATCACACATAACCATGCGAAGCACAAAGCACGAAGGATATGAGAAGACATAAAAAAAACTTGATAAACTGGTCAGCTGCATACCCTGCATTAATCATGATAGTAATTTTACCATTTCACCACACGAGCAACACATCTTGTAGCACAATTGCAATATAGCACACAAAACCCAAATTGAAATTCAAAGCAACCTCACCATAAGGACTCATCGCCCCGCTCACGAATAAAACTCAAATACATTACGGCCATCAAGGAAAACTAAATAATCGTGACCAACTAAGTATACCATTACAAAATACTCTGCTTAGTTTGGCAAATCAGACTCAGTTGTTAAATCACATAAATTAACATATAATGAAAATGGCTAAAAACAAATCAAGCAAAATAAAAAAGTCACTAAAACCCAACTGCTCACCATAGGGACAATAGGTACTCAAAACCAAGTATATCTGTGTTTTGAATACGACACATGTGTTAATAATAAAATGAGAACGAAAAGTCAACCAAATAAAGTTGTTAGGGAACATCAAGCAGGATAATATACGGAGACAAGCAATCATGAAGAAAAAATCATAAATACAAGCAATCATGCAAGAAAAATCATGAAACAAGGTGTCAAGCATGAAAATCGTGAAGACAGAAGGCAGGTAGCAAAGTTATCAAGACAAGAATTGAAGTAGAGAACTCATGCAGTCAAACCAATCAGTCAAGCAGTCAATTAGATTCATATGAACAAAATAAAAAATAATCAAATTGCACTCATGTCCACAAACGCAACCACCAGCACTAATCAACCACTCAAACAAAACAAATAAAATTTAAATTAAAACGGCAACACTTATATTCCACCCTGTAAATGTAACAATGAAAATTTGTAATGAGAATTGTCATCCAAACTACGTACCAGTGAATGAGAGAAAAAAACAACGAATAGATCACCACATAAAATGATCGTCTTTCTTGGCCACCCGCAAAACTACAAACAAAAAAATAAAACAAAACTCCATCTCAACTCTTGCCTCTCCCATGAACACAACAATGCTAAACATAAAGTAAACGTCAAGGAAAAATCATACACTCATGTATTGAGCTTGTCCTAGGCATGACGAACTGAAAAAAAAAAAGATGAACTAACCGGTGAAAAAGAACATGTCAACAGAATCAGGAGCCATATAAATAATGTAGATTGCTGAGAATGACGAAAGGGAAACACGAAAGTGAGTATTAATTGGTGTGGGCGAGTGACCATCACAAACCTGTGTCAGGGACTACGAAGAAAATCAAAAATGCAAAAACCCTTCTTGTGGTCGAAACGACGAGCACCAGTCACAGATTGGACTATGAAAGGGTTCAGAGCGTCAAGCTGGTGCCATGCCTCAATAAGGTATTGCTAGAAGATGTTAACGGTGGATACTGAGCCTGCACACATCGCCTCAAGAGAGAGTCGTCCATGCGAGAAAATTTTGGTGCCGCTAGTTACGATGGTGTCAGCACGAGCTTTATCAGCCGACAAACCCTCAGGAGTTTTGAACATTACACACAACTGGCCATTGGTTAAGCTAGAATATGAAAATACATTTGAGTCCCAGCAAGGGTCGACATAGATTGGGAGCATCGTCCACCGTATCCTAAAAGTTGGTGCTATCGAAAATCACATCACGTCTAGCTCGGCATCAGACTAGAGAGATGAGGTGCGTTAGTGCGGCCTAGTGACAAGTCTATCAACGTTAAGGCAACTTTGTGTGACAATAGTTGTCTGGCTCCGAGAAGGGTCGTAGACTTAGACAATGACGGTTGTCACCATGCGGCATGATCTAGAGAAGGACAATGTTATTCGGATGCATACGATGAGATTTGGCATACCTAGAGGTGACAGGTTAGATCTGCCGTTGCAGGCATACTCTGGTCATGGTGCAGCGATGGTGTCGCTGCTGTTACGTGCTAGATCAGCACGCAACGGGTACGGCCCTTGACGCGGGCTAATGGAGCAACTAGCACAATTGTCGGAGATGAAGTAAAATCTGTAGAATACATACTATTTCCAATTCTACACAATGATAACAAAAGGTACCAATGCAAACTCAAATGATAAGAGGCCAATGAAGGAATTAAATGTTTATACCTGCCGCTGATCGTATATATTATCAAAGGAGGAAGCGCTCCACCTATACAGAACAACAGCATGTGGGTTAGCTGCGACTTACCAGGTTTACAATTGCGTTGAGTTATCCGTAACCATTCAGTTGAGTTATTAGGCGGCTATGCCTACACAGGAAATAGGGAGTCAATTGTAATCTGCAGTTTATTTAAGGGAATGGAAAACAATGAAAATGGCATGCTTTTGATGCTACATATCTAGTATTATTAGGTGGTGGCTCCGAAAACAGAATCCCTCTCGCCGTGACGCCGTGACGAACCGCTGGTTCACTCGGGATCACGCCCGGGAACTCGCGCTTACGAGGTGGCCCATCCAGCTCGCAACATAAAACATCACAAGAATGCTATTAGGTAAGCATGATATTTACAAAATATATGGAAAAGCTAAGTAACTATAAATTATATATATACTCATGAGAAGTATACAAACCATGCCATCAAACATAACCATGCAAAGTGCAAAGCACCACGGATATGAGAAGACATCAAAAACTTGATAAACTGGCCAACTACATACTATGCTCTAATGATAGTAATTTTAACGATTTACCACACAAGAAGCACATGAAGCACAATTGCAATACAACATGCATAACTCAACCCAACTAAAATGAAAGCAACCTCACCATAAGGACTCGACCGGCTCTCGAATAAAACTGACATACAGCACTGCAAACAAGAAAAACAAAATAATCGTAACCAGCATACAATTACAAAATGCTCTTTGCTCAGTTTGACGAATCAGACTCACTTGTTAGAGCATGCCCAGCAGGCTCGTTTTTACTGTAGCTACAGTACACGCGCCCAAAAAAAATCAAAAAACAGCAGACTGAGATGCGCACAAACAGCAGCTGCTGCGGCTGTCAACCAGCTGATGCAGGGCGTTAATACAGCGTGTGCTGTCCATGCTCTGCGTCCGTATAAATCAACATGTAATCAAAATGGCCTAAACAAATCAAGCAAAATAAAAACACGTCACTAAACCGTACTCCTCACCATAGGGACAATCGACACTCCAAACTAAGCAAGCATACCTGTTTTGAATACAAGCAAGACACATGTGCAATAAAATGAGAACAAAAAGCCCACCAGATGAAGTTGGAAAGAAACATCAAGCAGAAAATACATGAAGACTAGCAGTCAAACCAATCAGCCAAGCACTCAATTAGACTCATACATACTAAACAAAAAATAATGAAATTGCACTCAATGCCACAAACGCAACCACATCAACCACTCAAACAAAAAAAAAGAATTAAAATTAAACGTAAAAATGAAAAATTGTAATGAAAATTATCATCCAAACTAGGTAGCAGTGAATGAGAGCAAAAAACAATGAATAGATGCCCCATAAAAAGATTGTTTTTCTTGGCCACCTGCAAAACTATTAACAAAAAATAAAATAAAATCAAGAATTCGTAGCTTCAACCACTGTTTTCTAAAGTTGGTCTTATCGAAGATCACATCACGTCTAGAGCGGCATCAGACTAGAGAGATGAGGTGCATTGGTGCGGCCTAGTGAATGACGACTCGCATACATGCATAACTCAACCCAACTGAAATCAAAGCTCCCTCGCCATAAGGACGACTTGCCCCGCTCTTGTATAAAACTCACATACATCACCACAATCAAGGAAAACAATATAATCATAACAAAGCAAACTATTACAAAATGCTCTCTACTTAGCTTGCCAAATCAGACTCACTTGTTAAACCGCATAAATGAGTAGGGACACGTCAATACCGTAGGGACAATCGCACTCAAAACCAAGCAAGAATACCTGTTTTGCATACATCCAAGACACATGTGCTAATAATAAAATGAGAACGAAAAGCTAACCAGATAAACTTAGGAAACATCAAGACGTATAATATATGGTGACAAGTAATCATGAAGAAAAAAATTATGAACACAAGCAATCACGCAGGAAAATTGTGAAGACAAAGAAGTCCGGTAGGAAAATTGTCAAGACAAAGAATTGAAGCAGAAAATTCATGAAGGCAAGCAGTCAAGCCAATCAATCAAGTAGTAAATTAGACTAATGCAACCACATTAACCACTCAAAAAAAACAAATACAATTAAAATTAAACCGCTCCATTTATATTCCTCCCTGGAAACGTATATATGAAAAATTGTAATAAAAATCATCATCCAAACTAGGTAGTAGTGAATGAGAGCAAAAAAACCAATAGATAGCCCCATAAAAAGACCGTGTCTTTCTTGGCCACCTATAAAACTAATAACGAAAAAATAAAACAAAACTCTAGCTCAACTCTCGCCCCTTCCATGAAGGCAACATTGCACTATGAAAATATAGTCGAGTCCAACCAAGAATCTACATAGATTCGTAGCATCATCACCGTTCCTAAAGTTGGTCCTACAGAAGATCACATCACATCTAGAGCGGCTTTAAACGGGCGAGATGAGGTGCGTTGGTGCGGCCTAGTGAAGGACAAGCCTATCGGCGCTGCTATGGCAACTTTGAGTGACGACAATGGCTAGAAGGGTCGTAGACTTAGACAATGATGATTGTCACCATGCGGCAGGATCTAGGGGCGACCATCATCAGGCGCTAGGATCTAGCGTAGGAAAAAGTTATTTGGATGCAGACGATGAGATTAGGCATACCTAAAGGTGACAGGTTAGATCTGCCACTGAATAACTCTGGTGATGGCGCAGCGATGGTGTCACTACTGGTGGAGACAACAACTGCATGGAACAAAACAAACATGTAGACAAAAGGAAAAATACAAACAAAAATAATACAATTTATACGGCGGATTTTTTTAGATGATATTACCAGGGGCCGACACATTGCGTTATAAGTTGCAGCAACTAGAAAACAAAAGACAAAGTTAGAAGGGAGAGAGCCAAAAAACAAAGTTAGAAGAGATAGGTCATTGATTTTTGTTTTGATTCCTAATAAAATAGTTGGTCAGCTCATGAACTTTTAGTCCAAAAAAATAAATTGAACATAGCATGCAGTATCGTCAAAGAAACCTAAATTCATCGCCATGGAGGGTAGATATATTTTATGCATATATAAACAAATATTAAATTGAACCAATATGCACTAATAGAAATATTTCAAAGAAAGTTCATCGTCAAGTAAACAGTGGAACCTAAAAGTGGATCAACATTTTATGACAGAAAGTAATGCACAAAAAGGTACCTTATATGATGGAAAGCTTTTGACTCAAGAGTTAAATTCTGCTATGATGTAATACGTTCCTTGGTTACCTCATCTAGCATATGAAAATAAAAAAGCAGCTTAGTTTTTTCAAAAATGTTGGAGTATGTGTGTGAGCCCATGTATCAGGCCCATCTAGAGGCCCATGTACTCTACTATATTACCACCCTTCTAGGGTTTGGAATAATAGAGCACTCATTCTCTCATTCTAACATGGTATCAGCCTTCCTCTCCTCTTCTCCCTCCTAGCGCCGCCAGGCGCCGCCGCCGCCGCCGCCATGGCCGGCCCTTCCCCACCCTCCTCCTCTTCCTTCCCTCCCCTCCCCTCCTCTTCCCCGTCCTCGGCGCCGTCCGCCGCCGCTGCGCGCGGCTCCCTGGCCGCCGGCGCGCGCGGCTCGGCGTGGGGCGCCCGGCCGCGTAATAACTTCGTATAGCATACATTATACGAAGTTATACGAGTTACACTTTTTGTTGGAAAATTGCATGCCATTTGTTAAGTCATTAATTGATCATGTAACTCTATTTAGACAGCATACAGATAGTCCAAGTGAAGTTTGTTACTTTGGTTCCCTCTCCCCACTTACGACTTTGTCCGGTCTATACAACTTAAACCACATAACTTACCACAATGTCACTATTGTTAAGATCTTGTAATACTAAAGAAAAAGGGTGGGAT
>SPJY01035200.1:245454-282176 GCA_005191435.1 Raddia distichophylla | reverse complement strand
GCATCAAGACTAGTATTTACTTGTAAATCTTTATTTATTGAGTTCTAGGGATGCCGTACTATAAAGAGGGATGAAATGGAGAAGCTTATAAAGGTTTCTAAGTGCTCAAAATGGGTATTTCGAAGTTCGTGTGAGTTTTCTACCCAAAATACACCTCATACAGAACCTATGTCATCAGAACATCCGACGTGGGTCGGAACATCCGATGGTGAGCCAGCCTGCCAGTTTTCAGAGCTATCCAGTAAAGGGTCCGTCGGAACTTCCATCGGAACATCCGACGCGGGTCGGAACATCCGACGGGGGATCAGAACATCCGATGCGGGATTAACTGCACAACGGCTAGTTTTCGGGATTCCCTATTTAAAGCCGTCTCTAATACCTTCCAAAGGTTGCTGACACTGTTTACGACCTGATTTGAGCCTAATTCGTACTGTTCATCATCTCTCTCAAAACCCTAGCCTTTCTCTCTCTTGTTCATCTTGTGAGATCTAGATCTAGAGAGATCAAGGCAACCCAAGTGCTCCGTGAATTAGAGTTTCTATTCTTGAGCACTTAGCAATCTAATTTCTTCGTTGCATTTGTTACTCTTGGAGGCTTGAAGGGCTCCTAGACGGCTAGGTGTCGCCGGTGAGTCGCCGATCTTTGTGTGGCGTGCCTCCGGAGTTTGTGAAGGTGCGAATCTACCTCCGCAAGGAAAAGGATTCAACTAGTGATCGCCGGTGAGTGCTTTGTGCTTCGCTGGTAAGGGGGATTAGGGTCTTGGTGATCCGGGCTTTGTGCCTTCCCTAACGGTGAGTAGGATCTCCCTTCAAAGATCCGAACATCGGGAAACAAAAAATCGCTGTGTTTGTATCTTGGTCTTGATCTAGTGTTCAAACTATTGGTATTGGTTTGTTCTGAGTATTCTTGAATAGATCTAACCTTGGTTTTGCAAGAAAACAGTTTTTACTGCAGGTTTTCGACAATTCCAGAACACCCCGGATCGGAACATCCGACGGCCATCGGAACATCCGACCCAGGATCAGAACATCCGACGGAGGGTGTACTGTACCACGTCGGAACATCCGACGCTGCATCAGAACATCCGACCGACTGGTTACTGTTCAAGTTTATTATTTCCGCAATTTCGTTTTATTCGCCTATTCGCCCCCTCTCTAGGCGGCATAGCGATCCTTTCAGGGCCGCTTCAAGGGACTCAGAAGAGGACGATGACGAAGATGATGTCCTGCTCTGGCACCGCCGCCGCTCAGCTGCAAGGCCGTCTCCGGCTCCGGCTGAGCAGCCTCCAAGCCCTCCGTCTTCCCAGACAGCCGGCCCAACAGCCGCGTCAGGGGCGGAAAAGCCTTCCGGTACTCGTCCGAGTGGTTCGGGCGTCCGATTCAGCATGAAGTATTTCCCATCACACAGGTATTCCTTTGCGACGCCGCAACTACAAAATTCGCAGACGTGTGTATTTTGAAAGGTTTCCGAATGCTTTCAGAAAACCAGTTGATGATGATGAGTCGCCAAGTTCGCATGGCAAGGGAATGCCTGCCTCGACGCCTTCAAAATCCGATAGCCAAGCTAAGTCCCAATCTTCTGGGCACTCGGCTCAGCCCACCGCGCCTCACCAAGATTCCGGCCCATCCTCCACCAGTCGCCAATCCTCGTCGGCGAAGGGGAAAGTCCCAGCTCCGGCTCCAGGGAGCTCAGGACCAGAAATCGAGGAAATTCCTCGTCCCTCCCCCAAGGCTCACGTTCCACCCTTCCGACTGAAACGGAGGAAGGAGAAGGAGGGCTACGAGGTCGACGACGGGCAGGAGGCCGAGGAATGGGAGGTGCTGGACCAAGTGACTATAATTCAAGCCAAGATATACGAGGTAAAGCTCTTTCCCACTGCGAATCCTTACCTTGCATGGGGGAATCCCACTAATCTCCCTCCCTTCTCCACGCAGCGCATGAAAGAGAGGTCGTAGTAGAAAACCCGATGCATGGAGAAAATGGTTGGCGAGCTAAAAACACGCGACGAGTTTGAAAAAGCGCTGTACGCCGTTAAGTCGCAATACCGCGGTCGGATCGAAGAACTCCACCGCGAATTCACCGAGCTCCGATTCTACCACGTGGAAGAGTCCAACACTAACCGAGTTATAGACCCCTGTCTGTGCTAAATCTCTAGAAAGGATGCTTCATAGATATTAATCTCCGACATTTGTCATCAAATGTAGCTCTGGAGGCGAGGCAGAAGGCCTTGGAGGATGAAGTCCGCCGAGCCAACACTCAAGCAGAGAAATCGGCTAAAGAGCTGGAAGGTAGCTTTTCCCCATTGGCTCTCCCTGACTCAACCTCACTAGAGCCCGACTAATACGCCACACCCGACTGGTTTCGCAGAGCTTTGCCGCCGAGCTTCACTGGGGATAGCCTCGGTGCTTCAATGCCTTTACCCGGATGAAGAGCCGCCGAACGATCCCGACCTCCTGGTGGCCCATCTTGACACTCTCCTTGAGCAGATCAAGGCCTTTACTCGGGAGGCCGCGATAACATGTACCAGCCAAGGCCTCGCCATCGCGAAGTCAAACTTCCCCCGTCTAGACTGTGAAGCCGTGAAAGACGGGTTTGCTTATACGGAGGAGAAGGCCGTTGCTTTACTGGAAGAGGTTCGTTCGACTGCCGTCCAGATAGTAGAACAATTGGATTTGTAGATGTGTCTGTAATGCAAACGCTTGTTGATCCCCGATACTGGTGATCCAGTTTATCCGAATAGTACGCTTTATCCTTTTTCATGAAACGCATCCGCCGACTGGTCCAGCCCCCGAGTGCCAGGAAGTAGCACTTGGCTTTCTTCCCATGCGACTACGGAGTAGCTAAACATTGCGACTATGGATATAAAAGCGCCATTACTCAAGAATTTTCGTAACACCCGAATTTGATCAACACATGTAAAGAGAAAACAACTTTTATTGATAAGATGGGGTGCGGTTGACTCCGCACACTATTTAGTGTAGCCCCCGACTTACTGCTTGATCGTTTACGGCCAAGTAGCAAGTCAAAAGAAGGGAAACTAATTACATGCTGCTTGAATACAAAACTTTAAGAGTAAAAACAACGTAGCTGCTCGATGTTCCAGGTGTTGGGCACTTCAGATCCATCTTCGCGTTGTAGCCGGTAAGCCCCCGGGCGGGTCACCTCAGCGATCACGTAGGGGCCTTCCCAGGGTGGGGAGAGTTTATGCTCGTGCTTCTGGTTCCTTCGGAGGACCAGATCTCCCTTAGAGAATGCACGGCCCCGTATGTTGCGCTGATGGTAGCGACGCAGGCCCTGTTGGTACTTTGTCGACTGGATCATTGCTGCTTCCCTGGCTTCCTCAAGCTGGTCGAGGTCTTCATATCTTGCTTCATCCGACTGATTATCGTGGTAACCGGTGACCCGAGGGGACCGAAACTTCAATTCAGTCGGGAGGACCGCCTCCGAGCCATAGACTAGGAAAAAGGGTGTCTGCCCGGTTGCTCGACTCGAAGTCGTTCTGAGCCCCCGGAGCACCGAAGGCAACTCCTTGATCCAGCGCGTAGCGTACGGCTTCAAGTGATCGAAAATTCGGGCTTTGAGCCCCTGTAGCACCAATCAGTTGGCGCGCTCAACCTGTCCGTTGCTCCGTGGGTGGGCCACCGAGGCATAGCAGATCTTGATGCCCAGCTCCTCACCCCAGTCTTGAAATTCGCTGCTTTTGAACTGAACGCCATTGTTGGTGATGATGCGATTGGGTACGCCGAAACGCACAACAATGTCCCGAAAGAACTCGCGTGCTTTGGCTGTCGTGATGACAGCAACCGGGTTGGCTTCAATCCACTTGGTAAACTTGTCGATGGCAACGAAGAGATGGGTAAACCCGCCTTGCGCTCGCTTGAGGGGGCCCACCATGTCCAGATTCTAGATGGCGAAGGGCCAAGAGATTGGATTCGTCTGTAGATCTTAGGCCGGCATTTGAATTTGCCGTGCAAAAAACTAACACCCGTCACACCTGCGTACTATATTTTCCGCATCTGTGACCGCGGTTGGCCAGAAAAATCCTTGCCGATAGGCTATGTCCACCAGGATGCTGGCAGCCGCGTGGTGCCCACACTCTCCCGAGTGGATTTCGTTGAGTAGATCTCTGCCTTCTTGCTCGGATATGCAGCGCCTCAGTACCCCGGAACTGCTCTTTCTGAAAAGCTCGTCCCCGACTACCTTGTAGTTTTTGCTTCGGCGCGTAGTGCACTCGGCGAGGATTCGATCCTCGGGCAGCTCATCATGAAGAAGATAATCTAAGTAAGGCTGAGTCCACCCGGGGTTAATTGTGAATACCTCTGCATCAGGTTCTGGCTGCTTCTCCTGACCTTCTCCCGGTGCAGGTGGTAGCTTGATGGACGGTGCGCGTAGCTCCTGGACGAAAACATCACTCGGGACCTGGGCCCGATTGGATCCCATCCGTTCTAGCTCGTCTGCTGCTTCGTTGTCGCGGCGGAGCACGTGTGTAAGCTCCAGACCATCGAACTTGTCTTCTATCTTTGGTACCTCCTTAGAGAATCCCCGCGCCAATGCAAGACCACTCCTTTTGAACTTGGTTGACCACGAGTTGGGAATCCCCGCATACCATTAACCACCTGACGCCAAGCGATATGGCGACGCGTAGCCCGTGGATGAGTGCCTCGTACTCGGCGGCGTTGTTGCTGACGGGAAACAAAATTCGGAGGACGTAGCGTAGCTTCTCTCCTGTCGGCGGTATGAGCAAAATCCCAGCCCCCGCGCCGCTGAGCATGAGGGAACCATCAAAGTACATTGTCTAGTACTCGAGATTCTCCTTTGCTGCTGGGGTTTGGGCCTCTGTCCACTCGGCGACGAAGTCGGCCAACGCTTGAGATTTGATGGCTAATCGAGGCCTGAACTTTATTTCAAAGGCTCCAAGCTCAACTGCCCATTTGGCAATCCTCCCAGTGGCCTCCCGGTTGTGGAGTATGTCTCCAAGCGGGAAAGAGGTGACCACCGAAATTTCATGCTCTTGAAAATAATGCTTGAACTTCCGCGATGTAAGTAATACAGCGTACAGAAGCTTTTGAACTTGTGAGTACCTTGTTTTAGATTCTCCCAATACCTCGCTTACGAAGTAGACCGGACGCTGTACCTGCTGGAGGGAGCCTTCTTCGTCTCGCTCAACCACCAAAGCGTTGCTGATGACTTGAGTCGTTGCGCCGATGTAGACTAAGAGGGGCTCCTAGGGCATGGGAGGGACCAACACCAGAGGCGTGGTGAGGAACCTCTTTAGATCTTCAAAGGCTTGCTGTGCTTCCGCTGTCCACTGAAAATCGTTTTGTCGGCGTAAGAGCCAAAAGAAAGGCATGCCTTGCTCCCCGAGTCGGGAAACGAATCGGCTGAGTGCCACGATGCATCCAGTGAGCTTCTGCACATCCTTCTGACTGGTCGGGGGCTTCATCTTCATCATGGCATTGACCTTCTCTGGATTGGCTTCAATCCCTCGATTGGAGATGATGAATCCGAGTAGTTTACCGGACGGAACCCAAAAATGCACTTCTCGGGATTTAGCTTCATCCGATACGCCCTTAGGGTCTCGAACATCTCGGTCAGATCTGTTATGAGATCCCCTCTGGATTTTGTTTTTACGACGACGTCGTCGACATATGCCTCCACGTTGCGTCCGAGCTGAGTGTGAAAACACCGCTGTATGGTGCGCTGATAAGTCGCGCCAGCGTTTTTCAACCCGAATGGCATTGTGATATAGCAGAAAGCACCAAAGGGCGTAATAAACGACGTTTTGATGCAATCCTCCTCCTTCAGACTAATCTGGTGATAGCCTGAGTAGACGTCCAGAAAACTCAAGAGCTCACACCCGGCGGTGGAATCCACCACTTGATCGATGCGGGGGAGCCCAAAAGGATCCTTGGGACACGCCTTGTTGAGGTCTGTATAGTCGACACATGAAGAGGCATTCGAATGTGTGTGATAAACTGAAAAATTCCTTCAGAGCGAAACATATATAGCTAATGTTGTGCATATTTGAGATTTTTTTCACGACACACCCAAGTTAAGTAACGTTCAATTTATTTTACTTTTGGACACGTCTTTTATCATTCGTCTTATTTAAAAAATTAGTATAAACATTCAAAAAAATCATACTTAATATACATTTATTGATAAAACAAATCACAACAAAATAAATGATATCAGGATCAAATGCGTGTTCCAAAGTCAAAAGCGTCAAACAAAAAAGAACGAAGAGAGTACTAACATCAGGATCATGCATATTGATCCAACTACTCAGTGATCTTAAGATGGCCAAATCAATCAGAAGTTTAGAACTGCTGATGTTCGTAGTCTTCATTGCCAGGCTTTGCTCTCCTGTCCAACCGGGCATCACCAACCGGTTCCCTAAAAGGTTCATACACTTGCGGACAATCTGTCTCTATAACGATTCAGTAGAGTCTTTTTTCAGTCTCTAAATTAGAGACTCCCTGCAGAATCTCTATATTTATAGACTTTTAGAGGACCGCTATATCTTTTCGAGGATAGAGACTCTTTTGAAGATGATGGAAATATAGTGAACGAATAGTGATTTAGAAAAGAGATGTAGAGAACAAAATATAGAGATCCTACTAGCTATGCTCTAAGAAGACCGTGAAAGGGATTCTCCAGGTATAGGATGTTCCCTTTCTACATCTTTATTTTAAAATAAATTCCATTGTCTTTCATTAAAACAAAATACCAAAAATTTATAGATGTGATATTATAAAAAATCTTATTATCCGGGGAAATATGATTTGGACATAATTTAAATCATTCCATTGGGAGTTAAAACAGGAAGGTACAGAGTTTTAAATGTTTAGATTAAGAAAAATACAATAGAGTATTTTGGGTATTACAGGAGGCATCATATTGGTAAAACTTAACAGAGCTAACAGTGATGATACATAACTGGAGAGGTGATGATACGTATCTTGTTATCATGGGTGACGGCTATACCCGTCACTTATATGTCCCATGGGGAATTTACGGTGGCCTTGGGGAGGCGAACATAAGTGATGGATAGTATACAGACCGTCACGTATATATTTTGTTAATTATCTAGTGACGGGTGTCCACCCGTCATTAATATTGACTCATCATTGACTTGTCCAGGGTGACGATTACTTTATCCGTCACTAGGCTGTTGTAACCCATCATTAATGTGTGGTTTTGACGTAGGGTAAGTGATTCCATTGAGGTGATTAGGATTTTCGGTGGTGGCAAGTAGCATATTTTCCCTTATTTTATCCATCTCATGACTATTCTCTCTCTCTTGTTAGGAAGAAAAAAAGATGCATCAATCGGAGAAAACTGTCGACATCAACTATCCTCGTTTTCTTTTGTGAGGGATTGTACAAACTATATATATACTGGTAGATAGTATTTAGTCTAGGTACGTATTCATATATTTGGGTTTTCAAGAAGATCAATTCATTTTTATTGAACACTGATTAACTTTTACGTACAAATATTTACCTCGCTCGTGATCTCGGAATTGATTGACATCCTTCTCGGCCTCGCTCAAACGAACCTTACCGTAGGAGAGTCTGATCAGTTAACTTGGCGTCTAACAGCGAATGGGGAGTTCTCCGTCAAATCGGCCTACCTTCTGCAGGTCAAGGGCCGTATCGCCAACCCAACTTGGAAGGGGCTGTGGAAGATCTGGGCCCCTTCAAAGTGCAGATTCTTCCTTTGGCAAGTGCTACACAACTGCATCGTGACGGCTGACGCCCTGCTTCGCTGTCAGATACCAAATGACTGCTTCTGTCATCTCTGCAGGTGCAACCTAGAAACTCCAGAGCATCTCTTCCTACAATGTGTTTTTAGCATTACAGCCTGGTCAAAACTAGATGTGCTGCTGGACTTTCCACAAATCAACCCAACCTACTGGATACAGACCGACTGCTTCTGGAGTTGGTGGACCAACATAGTCAACGGACCGGGTGACCCTCGCGCAGTCTCCTCGGTCATTGTTGCCATAATTTGGCACCTCTAGATTGAACACAACAACCGGCTCTTCCGTCAGGTCGACCAGCCGAGCGCAGTTTTCTTGAATTTTTTGATTGATGAGCTGCGGCTTTGGGCTGCAGCAGGGGCCTTTTCTCTCCCCCACCCTGTACTTCCTCTCTTTTGATCAATACAAGACAGCTCTCCTGCCGGTTGTTAAAAAAAAAACTTTTACTTACAAATATACTTTCTTTAGGTCCTGTTTTCTAATATTGCTAAGAGGACTATGGGATGCATATTCTGGTATTATTATGCTATACCTTAATTATACTAAATAATGATAACTCGATAGGGGGTTTGCATTTTGCATTATTTCAACCAGATCTTATTCTATGGTGTTAGCGGTATGGTCATGACGAACTGAAATTCCTAATTCATATGATAATTACAGACACCAGGATTCAGCAGATAGGAAAGGACCAAGCTTAAGTTTTGTGGCATATTAAAGGTGAGGATCCATTGTTTAATTGTCCAGATATATTTGAAATCTGACGAGAAAAAATTCCAAAACCTCTGTACATAGCAGAGATTTCGTATTCTAGGTAGAAAATCAATTCAGGTACTTCATTGATAGAAAAAGGTAACATACACATGCGGTCCCTAAACTATTAGTCGATTCTCATCAAGATCCCCATTCTTTGAAACTACAGTTTTGGATCCATAATCTTTTTAAGTGGGTTCGCCCCGGTCCAAACTTGCCATGTTACAGCCCTAGAGCTGACGTGGGGCTGACATGTCACGTAAATTAGTTTTAAAAGGGAGAAATCATTAAAAATTGAAAAAGGGAAATCATTTCAAAAATAAAAAATAAATTATGGGAAAATTATTTAAAACATAAAAAATAGAGAAAAATCATTAAAGACATATATAAAAATATCAAAAGAATCATTAAAAAAGGGAAAATAAAAAAAGGGAATTCAATTAAAAAATCATGGAAAATCATTTAAAAAGCATAAACTATGAAAAAACATAAAATTATGAAAAGAAACATAAAGACAGTGCGATCGCCTTTAATCCCTCTATAGTTGTAAGCGCAAGACCTCTAGCATCGTGGTGTATGGTAGCCCTTAAGTGCTACTTTTTCTAATTTTTTATAAATTTTCAAAATTATTTTATGATTTCTTGTATTTTTTATGATTTCTGAAATTTTTTACGATTGTTTCTGAATTTTGTAAGTAATTTATATGACATGAACGGCCATGTCAGCGTCACGTCGCATGGCTTGTTTGGACCAGGACGAACCCACTTAAAAATATTAGGGACCTAAAACTGTAATTTCAAATAATAGAGATGTAGATGAGAATCGACTAATATTTTAGATAAGCCTATGCATTTTACTCTAAAAAAAACTTCGTGCAAACAGGATCACATGTTGCCTGGATATTGCGGATTTCACTTAAAGATTTAGCATTTAATTGCTGTCTCGTATTAATTAGTATAAATTTGTGCTTAGATGATCCATGAGAAAAACACTACCATGTTAAAGTGTATGCCAACACACAGATAATAAAAAAAATACACAGAGAGCCATGGGCGCACAAATCATTTCTAGATATATAATATGTAAATGGAAGTATGGAACTAGATAATACACAGTATTTGAACGAAAGAGGAAAGCCCGAAGGCCCAACAGGCCTATCTATAGGGAAAAAGGCTTCCCAAGCGGTTGGTATGTAAGCAACCGTGACTGATGCCTCGTGGAGCATCACATCGTGGTTCAGAGAACCGCTTGTAATAGAGTGTAAAAAGGCAAATAAATATTGGGGGAGGTGGGATTTGAACCCAGGACCTCTTGACTCACACCTCACCCAGCTAGCCAACCCACCCACGCGCATTATCTGACAGAATGGGGGGAGCTTTCCTTTTATCTATTCGAAAAATGGGTCTCTAGAAGCGGTTGGGGCTATTAAACCGCTTGTAAAGCCAAGCATCCTAAGCGGTTCGTGTTCCCAACCGCTTGTAGAGGTATAGCAGCGGTTGGGGACACAAACCGCTTAGGATTTTAGGTCTTTAGAAGCGGATCGTGCCCCCAACCGTTTCTAGAGGTCATTTTCTGGCTTGAGACTGTTTTGAGGCATTAAACCGCTTGTAGAAGTTTGATCCTTTTTTTTGAACCGCTTGAGAAAGCTTATTCCCTTGTAGTGTCTAACCGAACTCATAGTGGGCCAACACCTTTGATGACGCTGTCGAGTCTATTGCTTTGTGAAGTAGCAACGAAAACACTAAAGTTCACAAGTAACCAACACAACGAAATAACGGCCCTCTTTGATAGCTAGTTTTGGTTGGATTTAGTTTTGTTGGACCAAAAATGAAGACTATTAAAAGAAGACACAAAAGGACTAAAAGAATTATTACAAAATATTTTTAAGATATTTGAATATATTGAACAAAACAAAAAAATATTTTAAAGTTTAGTCTACAGAAAATAACAAATTTTGTTCAAACAAAACTTAACTAAAGTAAACTAGCTATCAAAGTTGGCAAACATCTACTGTCAGAAGAGACATAGCATAGAACTCGGCCTCTACACTCAAATGAAAACTGCCTTCTACTTTTTTGTTTTGCAAGCAATAAGAGAAACATCATGAAAAACACAAATACACAATAGATAGAAAGAGAGGCACTATTAGATACATGTATGTGTGTGTATGGGCAGTATATAGGTAGAATCATTGGATGAATACCTAGCCCAGGTAGCATCGGAGTAAGCATGAAGCTGTAAAGAGTTGGAGTTCGAAAAGAAAGGACGCCGGGAGATAATACCACGCAAATATTGCAAAAAACGAAGAAGATGACTATAATTGAGCTGAGTAGGAGCAGACACAAACTGACTCAAAATATAAACATAGGACATATGAGGGCAAGTGACACCAAGATAGATAAGACTAATAGCAATGTCATGATATAGTCTCGGTCGAAATTGAAGATTAATCTCCAAGGGAGTCTCAGTCGTCCAACGATGAGTAAGAGAAGGTCAATCAAAGAAGATCCCCAATGCGGATGGCAGTGACAGCAGACGGCGGCGATGATGTACATGCAAAGGCAGGCGGTGGTGGCGCAACTCCCCATGAAGGCTAAGTTGGCGATGGGGAGGCCAGACAGAAAGCAGTGGTAGCGACCCAAAGCTCCATGGCGACTAGCAGCATGGCGTAGTGGTCGATCTGAACGCGGCTGATTTGAGGAGCTGAGAGGAACACGGCGGCGCCTAGACATAGAAGAGAAGGCCGCCAACACCAAGATCCAGATCAGACTTTAGAGGTAGCTACACGGAGACGACGATGACAAGATCCTTCATCTAGCAATGAGCGATGGATCTAAAGAGCGGCGGTGCAACAAGAAGAGCGGGAGACGAAGAGGATCCAGTGACACGAGCGAACGCGTAGAGACACAACGAAGTTAAGACAAGACAACAATGACCATTAGTGTTGTAGGAAGACTTCCCCATTCTTCGGAAAATTAAGGCGGAAACCCCGAAGGTACAATCAGAAAGCCACAGAAGATCCCGAAGACTCTGAAAACCTCGGAAGTATCTTGGGGAAAACAGAAAGACGAGGATAAAAACCAAGGGGGTGAGGTTTTAGTGAAGATCTTGCCAAGCCAAAGAAAAAAAGTGCCCGAAGATCCCCTAGAGGGCAATCGAAGATGGTGATACCCTCTTCGTTCAGTGCAAGGAGGCCTATCAAGGGTGAAGCCCAGAATGGATCTGTTACCTTTGATGAGATTGCTTCTAGATGGGTCATTAGAAGGGCCAAGCACTTCCTAGGAGGCCCAAAGTAATTGGGTAATACCTAGAAATAAAGGGGTAGATAGGGATTTTCATATGCCTGCAAATGGCCAAGTGTTGTAAGGACCTGTTGATTTTACATCAACGGTCCAAAGACGAGGGTAAAAGGGTCTTTGTATTCTTGAAATGTAAACCATAAACGTTGGTACTCCTATAAATAAAGGAGCCCTCACCCCATGAGAGCCAGAGCATTAATTTTCTAACCCATCATTTTGCCTCTAGTTCCAAAACCCTAAAAATTCCTTTTAGCGATCTTTCCGATCTTGGGAGACGCTCCACGTACTGTCTGAGACACGTCGATGACAGTTAGAGCGTGGAGGAAGGAGACGCGCAAGAGCAACGTCAGTAAAACTCTAGCCCTAATTTAGCTGAAGATATCATGTTGTGAATAACACTTGTATATATACAGTGCAGGGGAGAAGTAGAAAAACCCAAATACAATAGAAAAGGCCCAACAAGCCTATATACAACCCATATACACACATATATCTAACAACAAGATCCAATTACCCCTTGACGAATATAAGATTAGAACACTAGTACACGCAAACATTTGAAAACATTCATTATTACAACTACACCAAATATCGCTTGGTCGACTGAATACTTCATTCTAACCAGCACCAAGTAATAGCAATAGGCACATACTTTGTCGACGAGGCAGAAATAAGCAACTCTCCACGCTTTCTTAAACAGTAGAACACAGAACACCATCCAGAGCAATCACAAAACCTTGCCCAAGTCCAAAGTAAAAGAATTTTTCCTCGGATTCATGTCGATCGCTGTTATGTTTGCCATGGCTTGATACATCACTACCTGGGCATTTCCTCTGAAGAGGAGGGCCACAAAGACCATTGTTGTCATCATAGATAGATGGGTTCTCTATGTAGATGGTGTCAAGTTGGCGCCCTGATGGTATTGTTCCTGTAAGGTTATTGTATGATAGGTCTAAGATGCTTAAAGAAGTTAAATCTGATAAGCTTAAGGGGACCTCTCCCGACAGTTTGTTTCTCGAGAGGTCAAGTGATTCCAATTGTTGCATGTCCCCAATGTTGTGAGGAACTTCTCCATTCAGTTGATTCCAAGATAAGTTCAGATTTATCAATCCGTCGAGAGCTGTTATTTCATTTGGAATTTCACCATCTAAATAATTGGATGAGAGGTCAAAGCTATATATCCTCAAAATGCCATCACCTTGGTAGTTAAGTTCTCTCCTCTTGGTGACCACAGGCATTTCATTGACTATTTTTGGGAAACCTTCAGGTACGGTGCGAGGTTCCAATACAAACTTCTTTTTCATAACTACCAGATTTGATAGGTGAGGAGGTATGGTGCCTGATATCCTATTGTTTGCAAGATTGAAGTGATAAAGCTTTGTGAAACTTGTGATGTTTCTCGGGATATGCCCATGGAACATATTGTCATTCAGCCTTAGATACATTAGCTCAACCATGTTCCCAATCCACATCGGCAATGTTCCTGAGAATCTGTTACGTGCAAGGTCTAGAACATACAGACCTGTGGCTTCTTGTAGAAATGTTGGGAACTCTCCGTGGAAGCTATTGTTACACAAGGATAGATACCTCATGCCTGAAGTCTTGAAGCACTGAGGAAGCTCCCCTTCAAAAAGATTGCTGCTCAAATTCAATTCAAACAAGTTCAGTTCACATATTGAATCAGGAACCTGGCCGCTCATGTTATTGGAAAATAAACCAAGCATGGAAAGCATTGGAGCTCCAAAATTCGATGGCAGGGACCCTGACAAGGAGTTTTGTGAGAGAACCAATGCGGTGATTTTTCTAGGAAGTGGAGGTATGTGGCCAGATAGCAGGTTTGAAGTGGCATCGAGATATTGTAATGACATGGTCTCCATGTTTGCTGGCAGCTCACCACTGATCTGATTGTTGGACATGTCCAATCCTATAACCTTTGAGAAGGCGTCAGAAAACCAGTCCGGAAGCCTGTCCATTATACCTGTTCTTGAGATGTCGAGTTGAAGCATGTCCACCTGCGACTTAAGCCATGCAGGAAACGGAGGGCCCAATCGGCAATATGCAAAATGTGCTTCTTGTAGTCTGAAGGGAGGTGTCCATTCTAAACCCACCATGATCTTCACTGAATTGTGGGACAAGTCTATAGACACTAGGCTCTTCAGACCATCGAAATGCTCCTCGGTGATCGAGCCATCCAACATGTTGTAGCTTAGATCCAAATAGATCAGATTAGTGAGCTTGCTGATTTCTGATGGCACGTGTCCAGTGAGGTGGTTGAAGGAGAGGTCAAGATGCTGCAGCTTGGAGAGGTTCCCAAGCTGACGAGGCACTACCCCAGAAAATAGCATGCAGGAGAGGTTAAGGTACCTCAGGTTCTTCAGATCGCCCAAAAACTCCGGGATTCGGCCGGATGGCCCGACAAGCTTGTTCATGCTGAGATCGAGGCGCTCCAGATGCTCCAAGGAAAGCAGGGAGGGGCCTATCTCGCCGGCCAATGCCGCTGTCGCGTTGGGCCTGCCGCCGGAGTAGACGTTCGGGAGGCTTAGCTCGGTGACGTGGCCGGTGAGGTTGCTGCACCGGACGCCCCGCCATCGGCAGCAGTCGGAGCCTCGCCGCCACGACGCGAGGCGGCCGGCCGGGTCGCTGCCGCCGGTGATGCCGTCCCTGAATACCAGCAGCGCGTCCCGCTCGCGCGGCACGCACGCGCCGGCGGTGACGAGGGGCACGGCGAGGGTGGCGACGACGATGAGCAGCCGGAAGCAGCTGGCCATGAGATGCTGTGGAATTGGTGGCTAGTCGATGGCAATTGTAATCATATAATCCACCGCTCGTCTGCTTGCAATAATATAGTCCCGAGTCGTGGTCGTCAGTAGTCAGTCGTGAAGGCACGTGCCGTTCCGACTTCCGAGTCGTGGTCGCCAGTAGTCGTGGTCGGCAGTAGTCCCTAGCCACACGCGTTCTGCACTGTAGCTAGTCGTGGTCACGCGTACTGCACTGTAGTCGTGGTCGGCAGTAGTCGTGATCAATGGTGGTACAAATCTTTACTATTTCTCTTATCTACAGATGGCCCGGAAAAAAGGTTCAGCCTCGTAGAACCTGTTCTCACGTAAAATTTAGAGATAGCATTGTCGAAAGCGAAAATATAAAAACAATATATAGAGGGCTAAAGTTTGGGCGTTTGAAATTCGAATTGAGTTCTCACGGGCCGCACGACCAGATCGACCCGCTTGAACGCTCGACTGAATGCATACATTCATATTCTAGTTGATCTGCCATTCACCTATTGCTTGCTTCGCATCTACTTCTTATACAAGTCCATAACATGTCGGCTCCGACGGCTCGTGATGCGTCCACCTGCCCGGTCTATGATGCTGCGCTGCGGGCTGTCCCCACGTCACCACATCGTCAAAAAATCCATCGCCATCCAACCGTATCGTCAATGAGATCTAGTCGTCCATACTAAATTAGCATTTAAAACAATTTTGCCAGCGGGACACGTGGTGCAACCTGCAATCAAGCGGCTCCGTCAGACCCTGTTCGGCGGCCACCAACAACGTCCATTGAAACAACTAAAACAACAGTCCGGAGCCTTCGGACAGCAACAGAAGAACAAACCCCTGAAAAACAAATTCCACCGGACAACATCAGGTGGAGGGCAAACCCAAGACCGGGGCCGACCAGACCTCGTACGGAGGAACCCCTTCCCAAGGAAGACCACAACGTAACGATTACTAGAACCAGTCTGGTGACATGCGTACGCTGTCCGAACAGCACGCCGCAGGTGTGTAAACATTGCTGGTATTACTTCATAGCGCGTAGCGTGCTCCAATTACTGCATGCTGGTCATAGCCACATCGTCGGATTATGTCAGTTGTACGATTGCCGTGTTATCAGCTACTCCCTCCATCCCAAAATATAAGGCGTAGTTTGACTTCAAAAAAGTCAAACCTAGTAAAATTTGACTATAAATTAGTCAAATTATATGCATTGTTAGTATACAAAAGTTGTACAAATATGTTCATATTTCAAAGTACTTTTCATACAATATCCTCTTTGTAGAAATTCATAATATATAATAGAGAAATTTAACAGTCAAAATCAGTCTTAAAAAAATTTCTCGAAGTCAAAATACGCCTTATATTTTGGGATGGAGGGAGTATGATGATTACGTCCGTTTTTTTCCTCGGTTCGCTCATGCAAGGATTGCGTTGAGATTCGGCCACGTTACAACCTTCCTCCTCCCGTCTTTTGCCTTCTCAAGGATTGCCAGCCTTTCCTCCCTCCCAATCCCTTCCTTTGCCAGTTCCAGCTCACTATTCTCGCCGCCACTCTGCTTCCACGTGTTGCAGCCGCCTCCTCCAAGCCAGCTCATCGCCAGGACTGTCACTTGCCCTGCCGGCGTCGGCCGCCTTCCTCTTCCTCGATGACTTAATGTCGGAGCTAAATAAGATGGGATCGGAAATAGCTTAATGACTTATCTATATTTTAAAAAGACATATGTTTTAAGTTTGAATCCGTTTTTTCGTTGTTTTGAAGGTGGGTTCTAACGCTTTAAAAAACAAGTCAAACGAATTGAATCCGAATCTCAAGACTATATCAGAGAAGCTCTCGAAATTCAGCCATTTCAGCTGCTGTTCGAATCAGCTCAAAAGAATGTCTCGCATAGTCCAAGGTCAGGCAGTGCCTCACTCAGTAACCTGAGGCCGGAGCTGAAGAGCCAGTCATGTTTGTTTTTTATGTAACATTCCATCCATATATGTATTCCAACATATTCGAATTCGAAAGTGGAAAGACCAGTTCCATCCTCATTATATCCGTCCGACAGGCCTACCAGGAAAGCCCATGCGTTCTCATACTTCAGGCCATCACATCAACCATCACAAAAAATAATTAGTGTGGTTAGCTGCCTGCATACAGATGAGAATTGATGGAAGCCCTCTTTGGTTCGCAGTAAAATTTGTCATTTTTATACAGACTATTCAAACTCATACAATACAATATTTATTCAACCATGCACCAGACGCAGATAGCAGGTTTGAAGTGGCATCGAGATATTGTAATGACATGGTCTCCATGTTTGCTGGCAGCTCACCACTGATCTGATTGTTGGACATGTCCAATCCTATAACCTTTGAGAAGGCGTCAGAAAACCAGTCCGGAAGCCTGTCCATTATACCTGTTCTTGAGATGTCGAGTTGAAGCATGTCCACCTGCGACTTAAGCCATGCAGGAAACGGAGGGCCCAATCGGCAATATGCAAAATGTGCTTCTTGTAGTCTGAAGGGAGGTGTCCATTCTAAACCCACCATGATCTTCACTGAATTGTGGGACAAGTCTATAGACACTAGGCTCTTCAGACCATCGAAATGCTCCTCGGTGATCGAGCCATCCAACATGTTGTAGCTTAGATCCAAATAGATCAGATTAGTGAGCTTGCTGATTTCTGATGGCACGTGTCCAGTGAGGTGGTTGAAGGAGAGGTCAAGATGCTGCAGCTTGGAGAGGTTCCCAAGCTGACGAGGCACTACCCCAGAAAATAGCATGCAGGAGAGGTTAAGGTACCTCAGGTTCTTCAGATCGCCCAAAAACTCCGGGATTCGGCCGGATGGCCCGACAAGCTTGTTCATGCTGAGATCGAGGCGCTCCAGATGCTCCAAGGAAAGCAGGGAGGGGCCTATCTAGCCGGCCAAGGCCGCCGTCGTGTTGGGCCCGCCGCCGGAGTAGACGTTCAGGAGGCTTAGCTCGGCGACATGGCCGGTGAGGTTGCTGCACCGGACGCCACGCCACCGGCAGCAGTCGGAGCCTCGGCGCCACGACGCGAGGCGGCCGGCCGGGTCGCCGCCGCCGGTGATGCCGTCCCTGAATGCCAGCAGAGCGTCCCGCTCGCGCAGCACGCACGCGCCGACGCCGGCGGTGACGAGGGGCACGGCGAGGGTGGCGACGACGACGAGCAACAGGAAGCAGCTGGCCATGAGATGCTGTGGTGTTGGTGGCTAGTCGATGACGATTGCAATCATAATCCACCGCTTGCAAATAATATATATATAGTCCCGAGTCGTGGTCGGCAGTAGATAATCGTCAAGGCACCTGATGCTGTTCTGACGAGAAAAAGAAACATGCGGGGTCTCGGTCATGGCTCATGGAGTCATGGTCCCTCAAGCTATCTCATGGCCAAAGTCGGCAAAGTTGGATTCGCAATAACACGGTCCCGATGCCAAAGTTGGATTCGCGGTAACATTCCACTTTAACCTGCGGTTTAAAAAAATGAAAAAAAATTAAAATTACTTAAAGTATTTTAATGTTTTTAAAAAAATCCATAAAATCTTTATATACGAAGGCCCTAATCTACCCCTGGATGTAGATTAGGCTAATCTACACCCGAGCCATCTCAGCGAACCACGCAAGCCAGCCAAAACCAAAGTAAATGGTCACATTTCAAAAGTAATTGGAGTAAGCGAGTAAAGTCGTGGGGGTATTAACTGCCCTAAAGTCGTGGATTGCATGTCGGTTTATTTGAATTTTCAGCTGCTTCATTTTTTCAAACCGATTACTTTCCATTACTAGCATCGTTTTCAAAGTAAATAGGACCAAAATAACATATTATTACGAATTACTTTTTATTACTTTCGAATGAGCATACATACAAAATGGCAAAAACCAAAATCACGACCGATTACTTCACATTACAGACTCATATTCCCTAAGTAATTCATCTAAAACCCTAGCAATTCAGCGAAATCCCTAAAGTAATCCACGTAGAACCTAAGTAATCCCTAAGTAATCCGGCTTGGAGCAGCGAAGGAGGCGGCGGTGCCCGGCTCCCCGTGGAGGCGCTGGATCTGAGCGGCAATGGAGAACGACCTTGGCGAGGAGGCCGGCAGCGCGGTAGAAGGAGGCCGGCGGGCACTCGACGGCGGGCATGGAGGAGACCGGCGAGGACGGTGTCGGCGTGGAGAAGTAATGCAGCGCGGTGGGAGGAGGCCGCGGGGCGGGGCCGTGGGGCACCACCCTGACAGGTGGCGGTACGGATCGGGGTCACAGGGCACCTCCCCAGCCGGCGTCGGTGCGGATCGGGGCCGAGCGAGGGGTCGTCGGAGCCGTGGCGCAGGGTCGCCGGAGACGTGGGTTGGAGCTCGGGCACGAGGTCGCCGGGGCCAGGGCATGGGGGCAAGACGGCTGGACGGCAAGGGGCGGCGCCGGCTGGAGGCAGGGAGGGGCGGCGCGACCTCTCCTGGAACACGGGCGACCCCTCGGCGAGCACGGGCGACCCCTCGGCGAGCCGGGCGACCTCAACCAAAGCACCGGCGACCCCTCGGCGAGCAGTCGGCGTACTGATCGGGGCGTGTTCGACTACTTCCTCTACGTGCGCGAGTCTTCTTCCGCTGCATCCGCGCGTCGAGGGTAACGATCCATGGTCCCCTACTTACATGTTGATCCTGGGTGTGCGCGAAAATTTTGATTTTCGGCTAGCGTAGCCTACGCTTTTCCCTTCAGGCTCCACATTCATCCACCGTTCATTTGATCATGATCAGATTTGTAGTTATGTATTTGGATATCGGGTATACACCCGTTAAGCTCATCCCATTTTAAAATCAAATTGATTAATGATGCCATTAATTGCTTTCCTTTGACCTGTCCTGTTCATTTTCATTAATTACTTAATACCCGATTTATCCTCGCCTGTCCTGTTCATTTTCATTCCACCGCCTCCGCATCATCCGCGCCTCCACATCATCCGCACCGCCACCGACGCCGTTGGCCCTGGATCCAGCCACCTCAGATGCCGCCGACTCCACCAACCCCGCCGCCGTCCACCACCGACCCTGGCTGGGTGTCGTCCGCGCCGCCACCAACGCCGTTGGCCCTGGTTCCGGCCACCCCGGACGCCGCCAGCTCCACCAACCCTGGCCCCGTCCGCCACCGACCCCGTCTCCGTGTCGTCCGCCCCGCCACCGACGATCCGTGCCGCCCCGTCCACCGCTGGCTCCACCTATCCTGACAACGTCCGCCGCCGACCCCAGCTCCGCATCGTCCGCGCCGCCATGAGCTTCGTTCGCCCTGCCACCGACGTCATCGGCTCTGGATCCGTGCCGCCCCGGACGCCGCCGGCTCCACCTATCCCGGTGCCGTCCGCCGCCGACACCGGCTCCGCATCATCCAAGCCACCACCAGAATCGTTCGCCCCGCCACCATCGCCATCGGCTCTGGATCTGAGTTTTCTTCCTGCGGATTTGATTGTTTTCCTTGTGGGGGAGTGGGTGGTTCCGGGTTTGATCTTTTTTTTATGGAGGAATTCTTGTTCCATGAAGGCGTGAAGGAGATTTGGGGGAGGTTTGGGGGTGGTTTTCAGAAATGCAGTCCATTTTCGGCTGAGTTGTTCAATTATGAGCTCAAAGATTCGGATGGTTCCTATTGTGTGCAGCTACATCTCATCAGGGGGTTCTGCTCAATAAAAGGATTCCACTTAGAACTACTGCAAATTAGTTTCGGATCATACCTGGTGGCTCTGAGAGAATTGGCAATGGATCATACCTGAACATGGCTGATGGATCCAACAGGGTTTTTTTCATACCATGAGTTCATTGCTTTTCATATCATTTGATTTTTTCTTTGATTTCAAAATGCATATCAGGCTATCAGCATGACCTATAATCTGGATTTCATTTCGGAATGCATATATATAGCCATCTTTTTTTTTCCTTTGATTTAAAGAACTTAATTGGATACCTCGATGTATAATACCCATGGAATCAAATGTTTTCTATGCGTATGTGTCATGTATGCGGATGTTCTTAAATAAAATGATCCAGCTCGCCTCCCCCTTCTCCTCCACGCGGCAGGGGCGGCCCCTCTCCCTCTCCATCGGTGACGGCGGCGCACCACTCTTCTCCTCCCCGGCGCTAGACGCAGCATGGGAGCAGGAGGCAGTGGACACAGCCCCTCCTCATCTCCCCAATGCGGCGACAGGCGGCTCCACTCCTCTTCTTCCCCAACGCGGCGGCCGGCGACGCCTCCCTTCTCCCGCGCGGCGGGCCGACGGCGTCCAGCTTCCTGCTCTAGATCTGGCGCACCGCCCCCTTCTCCTCCACGCGACAAGGGCGGCCTCTCTCCCTCTCCATCAGCGTCGGCGCACCCCTCTTCTCTTCCTCGGCACGGTATGCAGCACGGGAGCGGGAGGCGATGGGCGGTGCCCCTCCTTACGCGGCCGGCGACGCCTCCCTTCTCCCGCACGGCGGGCCGACGGCGACCAGCCTCCTGCTCTAGATCTGGCGCACCGCCCCCTTCTCCTGCACGCGACAAGGGCGGCCTCTCTCCCTCTCCATCAGCGGCGGCGCACCCCTCTTCTCCTCTCCGGCGCGGTATGCAGCACTGGAGCGAGAGGCGATGGGCGGTGCCCCTCCTCATCTCCCCAATGTAGTATGCATCAACGATGGATGCCAATTCAGTACTGTTCTGTGCAGCAAAATCTTGCCGTAGGAAAATTTGGGCATTTTTGTTCTTACAATTTTTGCATTTTTGGTCATGTGTGCATCAACGATGGATTAAAGGCTAGATTGATCTTGGCATAGGTGCATTTTGGAGAGCATGGGATATGTTTATGGAATGCGTTAGTGGAATGCTCATTAATCTCGCTGTTCTTGACGAGTTTTGGGAGTAGTATGTTCCAAGCTGCGTGTATTGTTCAAGATGTCCAGATCAATATCAGATTTTGTTGATTGCCACTTGAATTTCTAGCTATATTGTTCAAGATCCATGTGTATTATATGTCTGCTGCTCACCAAATGGAAACCTTGTTTAATTTGTTCAACAAATATACATGTTTCATGCAATTTAGTGATATACATGTCCACATGTACAATGGTCCACGTGTATATACATGTCGCACTTCTTAATTTGTACACTGAAATTGGACATGATCTGAACACTATGGTTTGCCCATTCTGAATTTATGTCTGTTTTCTTGCAGAATTACACATCAGAAAGCTGCTCCAAAGGTGAAATTTTAAACTTGCGTACCATGCCTGTCTGATCAAAATCAATTGGGGATTTTGCCGCCCCCATTCTTCCCGTCGTCGAGCCAACCAGGTATATGCTCGTTATTTGTTTACCTTGTGTTCATCTGATTAAAGTTGTGTTAATTTTATCCGTAGTTGAATTTGTACGCATGTGCTAGGATTTTTAGATCCTGTACAGACTGGAAAGCCATCTTATTTTTCTCTTTTTCAGACTGAGATTGCTATCTCATTTATTTTGATTTTGTGAAAATTTCAGTAGATCTTTCTTATTGATTGGTGAGATCAGACGTACAGTGAATCATTCTTGTTGATTGATGAGATCAAACCTGGTGAGAATAGTCCATCTTCTGGTATCATATCTTTCTTGCTCAGTGTATTTTCCGATTCATGTTTCAAACTTCCTTTTATGTAATAGCCGTTTATCCAACTGCTCCTTCTCAAATTTGTCACATACTCGTTAATGGGTGTTTGCCGATTCATGTTTCAATCTATGTCTAATTATTCTCTCCATTTTGCGCCTAATTAAGGTTGTTCATTCTTAGTTTAGGTGATCTGCCCGATGAACACTTAATTTGGGTCTCCAGTGCTTCATATTGGTTTAGTATAGATGTATTTTGGTTGAGCAGGTGTTATCCTGCGTATTTATTCTGAATATGTACCCTCTAACAGATATACCCTAAGTATATACTCGTATCTTTTACCGTAGTTTGTGGTTAGTGTTGCAAAGTGCAAACGTACTCTGAATTTGGACATAAGCATAACTGAGTTGATCTCTAGTTGATTCTCTAGTTGAATTTTGTGGTCAGTCTACATAACTGAGTTGATCTGTAGTTGATTCTACTAATTTCGATTAATCTATTGTATGTTTAGGAACTATGTTTAGATTTGAGAAGGCATGCACTATTTTACCGCTGCAATGATTTCAGAAGACATGTAGTATGTACAATTGTTTAGTTATTTAGTTCAGATTTAAAGTGCGTTCTTTTACAATCTGGATACTTGATGTGTTGTGTGTTTCTCATCTTCGAACTGATTTGTTATGATTGCATCACAGGTGCAAAATTAAATGAAGTGGTGATATGTCAATATATGTGAAGCCAAGTTCATACCCGCACCAAGTTCAGTCAAGTTGAAGCCAGCCCAAAATTGGACAACCTTTTAAACACCGATCATGCATGGTTGATACCCTATACATGCATTGCATGCATCCCTGCAAGTTTGCATTGGTGTATGGATGTGTGCACTGCAGATAATAAGTACATGCTGAATTCGATTCCATGTGTTTGTATCAATTTTTTAATGATACATCCAATTTGTAAATAATTTATTCTGATATATATTATGCTTCACATTCGTGATGTATATACATGCGTGAATAGCAATATACACGCGCATTTTTGTACTGCCGCGGTGTATGCACTATTGCATTGAGAATTCATGAACTTTAATAAAATATGGATTTTGTCTCTACGGATGTTTGCTTACAAAAGCATGCTTATTTTTATGTCAGTTTCACTTTATTCTGATACATACTGTGCTTCACATTCGTGGTGTATATACATGCGCCAAAAATCTGGTATATACTATGCTGTAAAACCGTAGCTATGTTTACAAACCTATTTTCGTTAAAAAAATCATACCTAGAATTCCAAACCGTAGCTATGTTTACATACCTATTTTCGTTAAAAAAAATCATACATAGAATTCCAAACCGTACCTATGTTTACACATGTTAATCATACTCATGGATTCATCTTAAAAAGTACTTCCATACTTGTAATATATAAATGCACATACCCATGTTTTATTAGAACAACCGGAGTGCATGGATATACCATTTTTTTTAGACATACTCGTATTTTTTTCAATATCAGAGTATATAGTTGTACTACACTTATACCATACATACTCAATTTTATTTTTATGCCATCCTCGTATTTTCAAACGATATGATACTTCCAAACAAAAAAAGAGTAGATACATCGGATATCTAAAAATTGTGTATACTTACATACGGATGCTTTCACAAAAAATTATCACATACTTACTGTTAATTAGCCGTTTGTTTTTTAATTACTGCAATGACTTTCCATACCCAATTAATACGGGGCATTCAAAAACCAATTTTGAAGCTGCACATCTCCCCGCTTCGCTACTTTCCCTCTCGTCTGCCGAACGAGCTGTTCAGTCACACTCGTACGGCCGAGGGTGAGAGCGACCCGACGGTGTACCACCTTGCTGAGCTCGTCCAATCCCTGGATGACGCGTACACCATCGCCCTGCGGGAGCTAAACTCCACCTACGACGCCAACCGCCAGCTAGAGCAGGCCAAGAAGGAGAGCCGCGACCTTAAAAAGCGTGACTCGCACCACTTGGTGGAGAAGGTCCATCTTCGCAAGAGGATCCGTCAGCTGGTTCACGAGAACCAGCGTCTTCGTGAGAATGCCGCTTCTTCCTCCGGGACTCCTACTCCTGCTGCTTCTTTCTCCCTCCCGAAGAAGAAGGATGTCGGCACCAGCCCCAAACCCGAGCCCGAGGATCCTGCTGATCTTTCCATGTGCACCTTCGAGCTCACCCCCGAGGATCTTCAGTTGGATCTAGGTCCGTTTGGAGTGAGGGCTCCGCCCGCCCACTCTTGCCGAGTTTCAAGCCAAGCCTCTGATGGTCCGATCGCCACCGCCAGGTTGGCAGCCCGCTGTGGATATTGATGATGATGATGATGAAGGAGAAGACCCGGTGGAGTTGGTCTCTGAGTCCGAGTACGAGCAGGACTAGCTCGTAGCTCCCCGTATCCTGTGCATGGGTCGCTGTCGCCCTTTTCTTTTCCTTTTTCTTTTGCTTTCTCTCTTGTCCGCCGCTTTGCCGCCGCCCCACTTCAAATAATCGGGCCGCCTCTATAAGAGGGCCGCCCCGCCGGTGTTGCCGCCCCGTCTCCCCGCTTCTCTAGCCGCGATGAGGAGGAAGCCGGAGAGCCGCTCTCCGAGCCCTCGCCGCTCTCCGAGTCCTCGCCGTTCCCCGAGTCCTCGCCGTTCCCCGAGTCCTCGCCGTCGGCCCGAGCCGAGCGAGTTCCAGCTGTTCCTTGAGGAGATGAAGCGTTTCCCGCTCTGGATCTATGGTGTAACCCTCCTGATCTGGTTAGTGATCTTCTGTTGGGTCGTGTGGACCCAGTCCTATTAGTCGTCCCAGCACCAGTTCGTGTAACCCATGCGTAGTTAGCTCGTGATTTGGGCTGACGTACCGGCTGTTGTGGTATCGCGCCCCTGTCTGTACTCTAAAAACTATTATATTATGTTATGTTATGTGCGTGTGCATTGTGCCAAATTTGCATGTTTAAACTCATGTTTCGAAAGATCTGGGTATAACTCTTTCCCCTGATTGTCTCTCGTCCTCTTGTCAGCAGATGGTGATTTCGCGCCAGGCTGGGCGTGGGGAAATCACCCGGGGTCGAGTCCGTGGTGGTGCTGCAAGCAGAGCTAGTGGAACCCGCCGGCTTGGGAGGCGAGTTCAGTCAGTTCCAAACCCATCTCGTTCTGTAGACCAAGCTTCCGTTGGAGGGCCTCCCCGTGAACTCCTACTTTTTCCCTCTCCAACGCCACAAATAAGATCATCCCAAAATCCACATGAAAATCAAGCCGAGTCCTCTACCCACCTTCCACCACCCCCTCGTGGAGATCCCACCCTGAGAGAATTCATGGAGATGCAGTTCCAGATGATCCGAGGCCTAGTGAGAGAGAGAGAGAGAATGCTCCCATTCCTCCACCCGTGCCAACCCATCCACCAGCTCCACCTCCTGTCCGTTCCCGTGTCAATGATTTTCTTAGAGCCAATCCTCCCAAGTTTGGTGGATCCGCTGATGCCATGGAGGCAGCGGACTGGTTGAAAGCAATAGAAAAATGTCTGATTATGTTCCAGTGTGGATATATGGAGAGTGTCCAGCTCGCGGCGTACCAGCTTACTGGAGTCGCGTCAGCTTAGTGGGACACCTTTTGTGAGTCTCATGAGGCTCCTGAGACGATCACTTGGGCTGAGTTTGTTGAAGCCTTTGAGGAGAACTATGTTCCTGACAGTTCGAAGGAAGCTAAGAGGCGTGAGTTCCATGCCTTGGTTCAAGGGAGCATGACCATGCACGAGTATCTGACTCAGTTCATTCTGCTGGCTCGTTACGTGCCCCGTGATGTGAGAAGTGATACTGACAAGATTTATTTCTTTAAGAAGGGCATGGACCCTGAGATTCATGCTCTGATCGACTCCACCGAGTTCACCACTTTCAAGTAGTTGTTTGCTAATGCTGTCAAGTAAGAGGATAATCGTCATCAGTGCCTTGCTCCAAGAAAGAGGAAGAGGGCCCAGAAGGATGTTCATTCTGGCTCTCGTTCCAAGGGACAGCGCACCCGTGGCCGTGGACCAACTGTTCCTCCACGCCCACGTTCTCAGTGGGTGATGTCTCGCCCTGTGCCTCAGTCAGCTCCGCTAGTTCGCACCCAGATATCTGCTATTCCCAAGAAGGACCTGTCAAGTATCAAGTGTTTTGCATGCCAGCAGATGGGACACTATACCAGCTCCTGTCCCAACAAAGGTGCCGCGTCTGCTCCGGGTCAAGCCAAAGCTGTCCTGCCGAGGCCCGTGAATTCTGGGCCAGCTCGTGGGAATTTTTCCCATGTAAGGACTGCTGTCTCTGTTGGACATGGACGGGTGAACCACGTCAGTGCTGAAGAAGCCCACGCTGATCCCAATGCAGTGATGGGTAAGTTTTGCATCAACTCCATACCCACTACTGCTTTATTTGATTCTGGTGCAACACATTCATTCATTGCTGCATCCTTTGCTTAAAATCATGAGCACAATGAAACCAATGCTGATTAAATCCCCTGGGAAAGTTATTCATACTACCTTGTTGTGTCCTGATGTCTACATAAAAATAGAGGGTGTGGAATTTTTAGCAGACCTGGTGGTCATTGATTCCAAGGGAATAGAGGTGATATTAGGCATGGATTGGTTAGCCAAATATAAAGGTCATATTGACTGTGCCTCTAAAACAGTCAAATTGATTAGTGATGATGGCAAGGAAATTCAGTTTGTTGCTAACTCCTGTTCTGAGAATCTGATTGCCCTCAATAAATTGGAAGGGTCCAATCTAAAGGATATGCCTATTTTGCGGGAATTTCCTGATGTGTTTCCCGATGAGTTGCCGGGCATGCCGCCTGATAGGGATGTTGAGTTTGTCATTGACTTAGCCCCTGGTACTGCGCCTATCTCCCAAAGGCCGTACCGTCTTTCTACAAACCTAATGGCTGAGTTAAAGAAACAAATCGAAGAGTTGCAAGAGAAGGGATTTATACGCCCTAGTGTGTTACCTTAGGGTGCCCCGGTTATTTTTGTGAAAAAGAAGGATGGATCGTTAAGGATGTGTGTGGATTATAGGTCACTTAATGAGGTGACCATTAAAAACAAATACCCTCTGCCCCGCATCGATGATTTATTTCATCAATTAAAAGGAGCCTGTATTTTCTCGAAAATTGACTTAAGGTCTGGATCAAAGAGTCCGATATTCCCAAGTCAGCCTTTACAACCCGGTATGGTTTGTATGAGTTCACCGTCATGTCTTTTGGACTCACCAATGCTCCTGCCTATTTTATGAACCTGATGAACAAAGTGTTCATGGATTTCTTGGATAAATTCGTGGTTGTGTTTATTGATGATATTCTGATTTATTCCAAGTCTAAAGAAGAGCATGAGATCCATTTAAGGATGGTTCTAGAGAGGTTGAGGGAGCATCAGTTGTTTGCCAAGCTAAGTAAGTATGAGTTTTGGATGAAAGAGGTGTCTTTCCTCGGTCATTTTATTTCTGCTAAAGGTGTTGCTGTAGACCCTGAGAAGGTAGCATCTGTGGTTGACTGGAAGCAACCAAAATCTGTGACCCAAGTAAGAAGTTTTCTTGGTTTGGCGGGATATTACCGTCGGTTCATCGAAGGGTTCTCCAAAATAGCCCGCCCGGTGACCAATTTGTTAAAGAAAGAAAAGAAGTTTGGATGGACCGTCAGCTGTGAAGACAGTTTCCAAGAGTTGAAGAAGCGTCTGACTTCAGCCCATGTATTAATCCTGCCTGATATCCGGAAAGACTTTGAGATTTACTGTGATGCGTCTCATCAAGGTCTTGGTTGTGTCCTGATGCAAGAAGGAAGAGTGGTGGCTTATGTATCTCGTCAGCTTAAGCCACATGAGCAAAATTATCCTGCCCATGATTTAGAATTAGCTGCAGTTGTGCATGCCTTAAAGATATGGAGGCACTACCTTACGGGAATCGCACTGAGATTTTCACTGATCATAAGAGTCTTAAGTACATATTCACCGAGCCTGAACTGAATCTAAGGCAAAGGCGTTGGTTGGAGTTGATCAAGGATTATGATGTGGGAATTCACTATCACCTTGGTAAGACCAATGTGGTGGCTGATGCTCTAAGCCGCCATCCCACCTGTAATCACCTCCGGAGTGAGGAGATTTCACCAGATTTATGTCAAGATCTGCTTAAGCTCAATCTTGGAGTGATAAAAGTGGCCATTTGAACTTAATGGAGTTGCAGCCCACTTTGCCCAATCAAATAAAAGAAGCCTAAAAGAGTGATGAAGAAATTCAAGGGATCAAGGACAGAATGTTGAAGGATAAAGCACCAAATTTTTTCGTTGATGTCGAGGATGTGCTTTGGTTTAAAAAGAGGATTTTTGTGTCTAATGTCAGTGCACTGAAGGAGCTCATTCTTAAAGAAGCTCATGACAGTCCCCTATCCATACACCCTGGTAGCACCAAAATGTATTTGGATCTGAAAACTTCGTATTGGTGGACGGGCATGAAAAGAGAGGTCGCAGAATTTGTGGCCCGTTGTGATATCTCCTGCGGGTCTGTTGCAGCCTTTGAAAATTCCAGAGTGGAAGTGGGAAGAAGTTGGAATGGACTTCATTATTAGGCTTCCAAGGACCCAAGCGGGCCACGACTCAATTTGGGTCATTGTTGACAGGCTTACCAAAGTGGCCCATTTTATTTCAGTTCGCACCACTTATACTGAAGACAAGTTGGCTGAGTTGTACATGAACAGAATTGTGTGTTTGCATGGTGTGCCTAAAAAGATCGTGTCTGATCGTGGAACTTAGTTCACTTTGAAATTTTGGGGCAAGTCGCTTGGGACTCGATTGAATTTCAGCACAGCTTTTCACCCTCAGACTGATGGGCAGACTAAAAGAGTGAACCAAATTCTAGAAGATATGTTGAGAGCCTGTGCTTTGGCTGCGCCTACCAGTTGTGATAAGCAGTTGCCTTATGCCGAGTTTGCATATAACAACAGTTATCAGTCCAGCATCCAGATGGCTCCTTTTGAAGATTTGTATGGAAGGAAGTGTAGGACCCCTTTATATTGGCAAGAAACCGGTGAGGCAAAAATATTTGGGTAGGATATTTTGCAAGAGGCCGAAGAGCAAGTCAAAATGATCCAACAGAGGTTAAAGACAGCTCAGTCCCGGCAGAAGAGTTATGCCGATAATCGTCGGCGGGATTTGAAATTTGCCATTGGAGATTTTGTGTATTTGCGCGTGTCCCCTCTTAAAGGCATGCGTAGATTCCGTGTAAGTGGCAAATTAGCCCCGAGATTTATTGGACCTTTTAAAATTCTTGCCCGAAGAGGTGAAGTGGCCTATCAGTTGGAACTTCCTGAGTATTTAGCAGGTGTGCATAATGTGTTTCATGTTTCTCAGTTGAAGAAATGCCTTCGAGTTCTTGAAGAGCAGTTGGTTCCTGAAGTGTTGGATTTGCAGCCTGATCTGTCTTTTAAAGAGTACCCAGTCAGAATTTTGGATGTGGCAGTTCGCAAAACTCGTAGTAAAGCTACGCGTTTTTGCCGTGTTCAATGGAGTAATCATTCTGAGGCTGAGGCCACTTGGGAGCGTGAGTCAGATCTTCAGGCTGAGTTTCCAGAGTTGTTCCCCGAAGAATCGGAATCTCGAGGACGAGATTCACCCTAAGGGGGGGGGAGGTTTGTAACATCCCAAATTTTAAAACCAATTTGGCACGTTAATAAATCTCTTAAACCACACAATTTAAAAACATGAAAGTATTTAAGCATCATGGCATCTCCATCATCGCATGCATCATTCCTTAAATAAACTTGTGCATTTAAAATCTCCAAAGTGAAAATATTTTTGTCAAGTTATAGTATTTTGTCAATGCAATATTTCATTAAGGCCAAATCCTAAAGTTATTAATTTTAAAACTATTAATTGAGTCTGAGATAGCTATTTTTCTAAAAAAACTAAAGTCGGTGCTTATCCAAAATTTATTTGAAAATAAAGGATCAGTAGCAATCAGGAAAATCAAAACGTTTAACCCTTCTCGGCCCGAACCGGCCCAATCTCTCTCTGTCTCTCTCCTTCTCTTTTTCCCTGCCCTCTTCTCCCTTTGGTTGGGCCGCCAAGCCGCGCCGGCCCACCTTTCCCCTTCTTTTCCTTCCCCGCTCCTTTCCTTCTCTGCCTGGGCCGCCGGCACTACGCCGGCCCACCCCGCTGCAGCCCAGCTCGCTGGCGCCCGCACGCTTGGTTCCACCGACAGGGGGCCCGCCTTGTCAGCCCCTTCTTCCTCCTCCTGCTCCCCTACATCGCCGCTGTTCTCCCCGCTCCGCCGCTGTGCTCTCTCTCTCCTCCCTCCCGGGGCCTCGATGGCGCATTCTCCCATGCGGTCGTGCATCCCAATCCTTTCCCCCGGACCCCCTTCTCTCTCCACCTTCCTTGTCTTGTCGCCGGCCAACCTCTTGACACCGCCGTCGCGCCCAACTCGTCACCGGCCGGAGGCTACGCCGGCACGGCCAACCCTACGCGTCGCGTCAAAATTCCCCAGGCGAGGCATGCTTATTTAATGGGAACTGCTCCTCCGTTTCTTTTACTTCGCGCCGCTACGTCGTTTGTTGCCCGAGCCGGTGCGCCGCTGTTCACCGTTCCGCCAAAATCCCCTTTTTCTTTCCCATCTCGCCCCGGCCCCTTGCTCCCTCCTCATTGTGGGTTTGATCCGCAGGTCATCTTGGAGGAGTTCGCGCCCGGGGAAGTGAGGCCGTGGGGACCGTGCACGTCCGTGAAGCTCGCGCCGTCGCCACCGCCGAGGTTCCACCGCTTTGCCGCTCCCTTCGACCCGGTGAGCTCAAAGATAGCTCCCTCCACTTCTCCTCATTCTCATTCCCAGAGAAATTGCGACCCGGCCGTGCATTTCGTCACCACCGCGATGCTCGTCGTCGCCGCCGCCACGGACCGCCGCGCCGCTTGCTCCGTCCACCTCTTGGAATGCTAGCGCCTCCATGTTGTTCGCCTTGCCCGATTTTCACTCCGCGCGCGCCCAATCGGACCCTGGTAGCCGGAGCTATCGCCGCTGTCGGCAGCGCCGCCGCCGGGATTGTCTCCCTTGTTTTTCCCTTCTCGCGCCCGCCGTGTCTCACTGGAAGGTAGGGTCTCGGGCCCACCGGTCAGCAGCACCCGAGCCACCCCGCTGGCGCCGCGCACGCGCGTGCTTGCCCGCACCTCGCTGTTGGGCCCGTCCGGCCCATGCGGCCCAGTGCCGGGAGGCCCATTCGTTTTAATTTCTTTTGCGTTCTGTTTTAAATCATTTTGTGGTACACTAAAAACATTTAGTTAAAAATAGCTGCGACTCTGTAAAAATTCTGGAAAAATTCCTGCAATTACTTTAATAGTTTCTGGACCCAAGAAAATTCTATGTATGCATGTCATGCATGTAGGATCCATTTTGGGTCAAATAAATAGCCTTAGGCGCATCATTTCATGTGCATTTGAGCAGTTTTCATAGTGCTTCTTTTAAATAAAAATATATTAAGAGTTTGCTGTATCCTCCATTACTCGAGACAGCAAGACATTAAGCACTTTTCTTATATTGCTGTTAAATCCATGACTTAGACATTGCATCATTTCATGTGCATAGGCCATTTTCATAATTTTCTTCTAAATAAAAATGCATGAAAAATAGGATTTTTGCATTATCCTTAAAACAGCAAGGCATGAAATATTTTGCTTATGTGTGTTGTATTTGCTTTGCATATGTGTGCGCGCGTTTAGGAGGTCAAGGTCCCGAAGACCCGATCGACGACGTCCCCTTCGTTTTCCCCGGAACCGATCAAGGCAAGTCCCCCTTCGATCATATCGTGAAGTCATTTTCGGTTATTTAGAAAATATTTACTAGACTTGAAAATGTGCATGCTAGTTTAAATTAATAATTGTCGTATTTACTAGACTTAGGTATCATGCCAAATAGAAAAGGTAAGAGATATGGTAGGATTAAACCTAAGGCTAAAATATGGATTGCTCATATTTAAATACTCCGTTGTGGTAGGATAAATGCTTAAAAACCTTTGTGCGAAGTGATATAATCATTTGTGTGAAATGAGAATATTGTTGAGAAATGTCTGGGAAAAAGGTGATTTAAAAATAGCGCATCAAGGGTGATGCTTAGTAGGAAATGATTTTCCCTCTCACCCCAAAAACCTTCCGACTAGGGAGAGATATTTTGTCGGTTGGTGCAGTGCGGCACCGTTTTGAAAACTGGGCTAAATTACCAGCTCTCTCCTAGTTTAATGACTGATCATCCTATGATCCTACGAACTAAGCCATGACAGTACGACCTCGAGCCCCGGTATGGGATGAGCCCGGTCGTTGGCCCTCTTGGTTAGCGGTCTTGTGGCGAAACACCTCTGGTGAGTAGCCTCTCGAGGGTAAAGCCTACCCACTCTGCAGAGTTAAAACTATCATGAAAGCCGTGCTCGCGGTTATGAACGCGCGACGGGACTGATCATATGGTAGTTCTTCATTTTCAAAACCAGTTTAGAAAAGGGGTTTTAAAAGAAGGATTGAGATGAGCAAACAATTTGAGAAAGATTTCGTTTGAGTTAGGTGCCACCGGCTACATTCCGGATTGGGGGTCGGCCTACCGAAAAGTGTCGCGCAGAATGGACCGAACCGTTTTGAAAAAAGAAAAGAGAAATGATTTTGTTCTCGCTATGGCACTGAGGCCAAGTGGCGAGAACAGTTTGAGAAGAGCCCAAAGAAAATGTTAAGATTTATTGTTTCTAAATTGCTTTGCCAAAACTAGGCCAATAAATGTATTTCCGCAAAATATCCTAAACTCTCCTTGTAGCGAGCCACATTTGCATACTTCTCGACTTGCGAATACAATTTGTACTCATCCTCGTTTTTCTCCTCTCTCTTTTTAAAATTTCAACAGCTGGTCCATCCGAGTATGGCCCGCCGTCCAAGGAGGAGGACCCAGATTACGACGAGGAGGCGTTCTCCGAGGAAGACTATAAAGAGTAGGGTTACACGTTCCTACAGCCCTCGTGTCTGTGGGATGAATAAATTTCTAGATGATGTATTAGGCTTGTATCGCTGTGTACTCTGTATTGCGGCCTGCGAACCGTTGTTTGTGTTTGTACTGGACTAAGTTCCCTTTTGTAATAATCAGATCGTTGGCAATGTTCCGTTTCTATATAACTGTGTGTACTAGCCATGATCTTTGGGACTAGTACGTGATTACGCAGGTGGAATCCGATCTTGTAAATCGGGTGCCGACAGTAAAGTTCAAGCTGCTTGTCTTGGCCACGCAGCGGTCCGGCGCGCAGGCGGGCGACAAGGACACGTGGCGGTCCGGCGCATAGACGGGCGATCAGGCCCCAGGCGCTGGGCGACCAGGACCCGTGGCGCCCGGCGAGAAGGCGGATGGGCGTGCACGCGGGGGCAGCAGGGGATGCGTGGGCCCCACTATCAGGGATACAGGACGAATGTTTAAGGAAGCTTCCTTGCTTAGGATTTCTCCGGGATACACCAAATCCAGATCATTCAATGCGACGGAACCGGTCTGACGGCATGATTGTCCCCTCCCCGCTAGTGATGTCAGCTACACTGTGGCCATCCCCGTAGCCATCCCATTCACACCAGCTGTGGTGTGGCAGAGAGGCGCTCAAGGCAGGGGCAAGAAAGATGGCGGCGAAGTCTAAAAAGGATCGGAGGAATGATGGCTACAGTGGCAGGATCATTTAGTGCACATTGTTTTGTACTTTGTACCCCACGCCAGCCCGAGTATATAAGGGTCGGGGGTGTGTTTGTAAGGGGGAGGAGATCGATTTTGAGACCAGACCCCAGAAAATATCCAGTTCACACATCGCAAGAAACTTGGGCTGAATTAGGGTTGTTACCTGATCGGGGGTCCTGAACCTAGGTAAAACCTGGTGTTTGTTCTTATGTTCTTGCGCCGAAGCGAGAAGAGAGCAATGAGCTAGCTACGCATACCCCCACTGCCGAACAACCGGATTAGGTCCCGGAAAAGCCTGTCAGCTGAAATACGACGACAGTGCATGTGCGCCTCGGCCAAGGTATTAGGCATCGTTGGTAGGCAACTTGGGGGAGGAGATGAGGCAACACGAGGTAGCCATGAGGAACCAAGGGATACATGAAGAGAGGCGCTTGACCGAGAAAAGAATGACCTCAATAGGAGGCTTGTCGATGACAGCCTAATGTGCTACCATCTTCACTGCTGGTGCGGTGGAGCCTGGCGGCGCTAGGACCTAGGGTGGGGAATCTGACGATCAAGTATTCTATGTCGAATTGGACTCCAAATGATAGAGTTGTGACTATGATGCATTGCATACATGAGTCTTTTGGGCTGGTAGCACGTACCGATGGATCAATTAATATGTTTGATCTATTCTCGATGCACAAAAGAAATGGTTAAAACTAATGTTCAAGTATGCTAGAGTTATGAGCGAGATGATTCTGACTCGACTTGAACTCGTTTTTACTTGCAAGGTAGAAAACAAGCTCAGCTAGAGCTCATTACAAGCGAGCTGCAAGTAAAAAATACCCGAGCGAGTTAGAAGCGAAAATTACGATTAGAGTGGTTTTTTACATTTTTAGTTATTACTATATATAATTCATAATGGAAAATAAGACTGTGGAACAGGGGCGGATACAGAAAAACAAATCGCTGGAGTCTCAGGGTCATATTAACACTAAATCACTATTTTTAAAATTTAAATTGTAGATTTTTATATATTTTTAAGCGAAACTATAAGGTAGCAATAAACGAGAAGTGTCTCTAAACACACAGGGCCATCCTGCCCGGAAGGAATCCGACCCCGAAACCGCCATCCGTGGTGGACCGGTGGTAGTGCTGTAGTGGCGATTGGCGAACTGGCGATCGGCGAGGTCGGTCCACTCCAGGATGCGGCTGCCTACAAATACTCCGGCCACGTGACGCCACCGGATGCAAACCTATTTATATTCTCTCCTTAATTCACCGTCTCTCTCGTCCGCCTCCTCCACCCCACCCCATCTCGCCTTCTTCCCCAACTCCACACCTCCTTCCGCTTGCCTCCTCCCACCAGAACCCTAACCCTAGCCACTGCCGCCGACATGGCGAGCAGCAACGTCTCCACCGTCTACATCTCTGTCATCGACGACGTGATTGCCAAGGTCCGCGAGGATTTCATCACATACGGCGTGGGCGACGCGGTACTCAACGAGCTCCAGGCTGTAAGTACCTCCCATCTTTGGACCGTCTGGTTCTGCCTCTCTCTCGAATTAATGGTCAATTTCTGCGATTTGATGGTTGCCTCTCCTACCGGCTGCAAACCCTAGCTCTGGGAGGTGAAGATGCTGCACTGCGGCGCAATCTCAGGGATCGACCGCTCAAAGGCACCAGCCGCGTCCGCCGGTGGCGCTCTGGGCTCCGGCACGACCCCACCCGTGCACGATCTCAACGTGCCCTATGAGGCCACCTCGGAGGAGTACGCCACCCCCACGGCCGATATGCTCTTCCCACCGGTAAGTGGAAATCCATCAATCACCATACAAATTGCCCAAGATCTGTGGGATTGACAAGCATAGTGTTGATGGTGTTGGATGTATTTTGGTGCAGACTCCGCTGCAGACCCCGATCCAGACACCACTTCCAGGGACGGATGCAGGGATGTACAACATACCCACAGGGCCGTCAGACTATGCCCCCTCACCTATCAGTGACGTGAGGAACGGGATGACCATGAATGTGCCTGATCCAAAGACTGGCCGCCCAAGCCCCTACATGGTAAGACGTGATTTGGTTTTTATTATTTAGGTGTGGAGGAGATTCTTTCTATGTTTGTGGGGTTTGATTTATGGAATTATTTTTTTGCAGCAACCACCATCTCCTTGGGTGAATCAGAGGCCACTGGGGGTTGATGTGAATGTTGGTATGTTTATAAGTTATGTCTTCTTTTTGTTCTTCGCATGCATTGCTTGTTTACTCAGGGTGGAACAATATTGATTGAGGAAAGCAATAATTGTTTGGATGGTTGCGACTGATGCACAGCTTATGTGGAGAGCCGTGAGGACCCAGACAGGGGAGTCCAACCTCAGCCACTGACTAAGGTAAAAGATGAGAAGACAGCACATTTTAGCCCCAAAGACTGTTGTAATAGGGTTTTGTCAGCCGTTTTAATTATCTATTATCTTGTGAAAATTGTCGTCCTTGTTGATTTTATCAGTTGAATTGCTATTCCATTGACAGGACTCCTATTAATGAGTATTTGCAGTGTCCTAGTTTTCAGATTGGTTACTGGTTGATTACTTCTTTTGGACGATATTATGGATTATGTAGCTGGTGATTACACTTCAATATTTGATGCTATTCTTAATGTTTGCAGTGAGCAAACCAATTTTTTATACCTTTCCCATGCTAATTGATTTCAGCCACTTCATCTGTAACAAATCATTTTGGACAATGGAATGGTTACACCCTAGAAGACAATTAAACATCTTTTCGCCCATAAGAACATAAGTACACTTGTATTGTCAAGTACGATGCAAAGTTATTTTAAATGAG
>SPJY01035200.1:198181-244933 GCA_005191435.1 Raddia distichophylla | reverse complement strand
TACAAACACTATCTTAAGAGAGACAAAATATTTCCAAAATCTTACAAAGAAGAAAGAAAATATTACCATTGCTGGGAGTGATGGTTTTATTGTTGGTTCTGGGAGAGCCACATTGATTCTCCCTATGGGTACTATCATTGAAATCGAGGATGCTCTCTTGTATCCTGATTCAAAGCGTACCTTATTGAGTTTTAAAGATATCCGTACGAATGGTTTCCATGTGAAAACTAGTACTGAAAATGGAGAAGAGTTTTTACTCTGAAACAAATTCAACGGATATGAGAAACAAACTATGGAGAAACTTCCTTCATTTTCATCTGGATTGTACTATACATACATAAGACCTGAGCCTCATGTTGCGATGAAAACAATTTTCAAAGACCTAGATTTTTTCAAGATCTGGCATGATCGTCTAGGTCACCCAGGTTTGGGTATGATGAGAAAAATTGTAAATCATTCTGTTGGCCATAATATCAATTGTTTAAATTTCCCAAAATCTAGAGATTTCATTTGCACAGCTTGTGTTAAAGGGAAATTAATTATAAGGCCTTCATACCTTAAAGTTAAAGATGAACCGTTGAATTTCTTAGAGAGAATTCAGGGTGATATCTGTGGTCCTATTCAGCCCTTATCTGGGCCGTTTAGGTACTTTATGGTACTTTGTGATGCTTCCACAAATTGTCCAATGTAAGTTTGCTATCTACAAGGAACCAGGCATTTGCAAAGTTAATGGCCCAAATTATCAAGTTAAAAGCCAATTTTCCGGTTGATAGGATAAAACCCATTCGTTTCGATAATGCCGCTGAATTTTCTTCAAGGGCATTCAATGATTATTGTATTTCTTTGGGCATTAATGTGTAGCATTCTGTGCCGTATGTTCATACACAAAATGGCTTAGCAGAATTATTGATAAAGAGGATAAAACTCATTGCAAGACCTCTTTTACAGAATTGTAGACTGCCAACAAGTTGTTGGGGTCATGCGGTATTACATGCTGCCGCATTAATACAATTCCGACCTACTGCATATCATATGGTATCCCCGTTACAATTAGTAAGTGAAAATGAGCCAAGTATTTCCCATCTGCGGAAGTTTGGTTGCACTGTTTATGTGCCCATTCCACCACCTCAGCGTACACAGATGGGTCATCATAGGAAAATGGGGATCTATGTGGGGTATAATTCTCCGTCCATAATAAAATATCTTGAGCCATTAACAGAGATCTGTTTACGGCAAGGTACACTGATTGTATATTTGATGAGGACAGTTTCCCAGCACTAGGGGGAGATAAGTATCAAAATGAATGCCGAGAAATAAATTGGGATGCCATGGGCATTTAGTCCTTAGATCCACGTACTAATGAAATTGAACAAGAGGTTCAGAGAATTATAAATTTGCAAAAGATTGCAAATGAACTGCCTGATGCATTTACTGATCAAAAGGGCGTTGTTAAATCTCCTATACCTGCTGCAAATGCGCCGGAGAGAGTGGAGGTACCTAAGAAAACCACTCTTGCTCCTATTGCAAAGAAGAGGGGGAGACCTCTTGGCGCAAAGGATTTAGTTCCGTGGAAACGTCCGCAGAAACAAAAATTCGATAAAGGTATATTGCCTAAAACAGTAAAGAAGTGTGCACAAATTCAGATGCTAGAACATCGGAACCTTTAAACTCAATCGTTGTGGGAAATCATGATGAGTTAAGAGGAACAAATGAGGAGATTTCCATAAATTATGTCAATTCTGGAGAATTGTACAAGAGAGATGCTATAATTGTCGACATGTGTTTTGCCACAAAGATTGCTAATTCCCTCCAACTGGATCCGGAACCTAAGTCCATGGCAGAGTGCATGAAGCGCTCAGATTGGGTCAAATGGATGGAAGCAATCGAGGCAGAATTGAGCTCGCTTAATAAAAGAGAGGTTTTTGGTCTTGTAGTACCAACTCCTCCTAAATTATTTCCTGTTGGAAATAAATGGATCTGTTTGGAAAAGGAACGAAGACAACCAGGTGGTGAGACATAAAGCGAGGCTCGTAGCACAAGGGTTTATGCAGAGACCCGGCATCGATTACGATGAAACATACTCTTCAGTGATGAGTGGAATCACATTCTGATATTTGATATCACTGGCAGTTAATATGAATTTCACTATGCAGTTAATGGATGTAGTGACCGCATATTTGTATGGGTCACTCGATTCGGATATTTACATGAAAGTCAATGAAGGGATAAAGATTCTGAATCCTAAAGCAAATCGTAACATGTATAGCGTCAAATTGAAAAGTCGCTATGTGGATTAAAACAGTCGGGAAGGATGTGGTACAACCGACTAAGTGAGTTTCTTTTAAAGAAAGGATACTCGAATAATGATGATTGTCCCTGTGTGTTCATTAAGAAATCCCAGAGTGGATTTTGCATAATATCAGTTTATGTTGATGATTTGAATATCATCGGATCAACAGAGGATATAAAGGAAGCAAGTAATCATCTTGCGACGGAGTTTGAAATGAAAGATTTATGTAAGACCAAATTTTGCTTGGGTTTGCAACTTGAACCTATCAATAATGGAATATTGATACACCAGTCTGCTTATATCCAAAAAATATTGAAGAAGTTCAATATGGATAAAGCGTACCCATCTAAGACCCCTAAGGTTGTGAGATCCCTTGATAGGAATAATGACCCATTTAGACCAACGGGTGAAGATGAAAATATTTTGGGACCGGAAGTCCCATACCTTCGTGCTATTGGAGCATTAATATATTTGGCAAATTGCACCAGGCCTGATATTGCATTCACGGTCAATTTGTTTGCTAGATTTAGTGCTACTCCAACAATAAGACATCGGAATGGCATTAAAGATATCTTCAGGTACATTAGAGGTACACAAGATCTTCGGTTATTCTATAAGAAAAACCAAGATATGACTATGGTGGGATATACAGATGATGGCTATTTGTCTGATCCCCACAATTCCAGATCACAGACTGGGTTTGTGTTTCTTTATGGTGGTACGGCATTTCCATGGAAGTCTAGCAAACAGACTTTAATAGCCACATCCACTAATCATTTTGAAATAATTGCATTATATGAGGCATCATGGGAATGTGCTTGGCTTTGCAGAATAATTAACCACATTGAAAGGTCATGTGGTATAAATTCAGTTGGATCCCCTACCATTATTTATGAAGATAATGCTGCTTGTGTTATACAAATGCAAACAGGTTATATTAAGAGCACTATAACGAAGCATATTGCTCCTTAATTATTCTATCATCATGAACTCCAGAAGAGTGGAGAGATAGAAATTTTACAAACAAAGTCTTGTGATAACTCAGTGGAATTTTTTACTAAATCCCTACCAAAGTCCACATTTTGGAAATGTGTTCATGGAATTGGTAAGAGAAGACTTTGTGAGTTGCAAAGTTCAGGGGAAGAATTCCACTGAACAAAACCTGTTTGATTAATCAATTGTCGGTGTGTACAACACCAGGGTGCCCTCTCCACCGCTGCCAGGTGGGACCCATGGAAGGGTTAAAAAGAATGTGGAGTTTAAGTTAACCAACCTGAGCAGGAGGGTGTATAGGCCCCACTACCAGGTGGCAGCCCGGCGAGCAGGTGGGTGATCAGGCCCCAGGCATCGGGCGACCAGGATAGGTGGCAGCCCGACGAGCAGGTGGGCGATCAGTCCCTAGGCGCCGGGTGACCAGGATGCGTGGCGGCCCGGCGAGCAGGCATGCGGGCACCTAAGCAGGCGGAACAGAGGGTGCATGGGCCCCGCGATCATTGATACAGGACGAAGGTGGAAGGAAGCTTCCTTGCTAAGGATTTCTCCGGGACGCACCAGCTCCAGGTCATTTAATGCGATGGAACAGGTCTGACGGGGCGTGTGGTGCGTCTGACGGCATGATTGCCCCCGCCTCGCTAGCGGCGTCAGCTACACTTTAGTCATTCTGATTCACACAGGCTATGGCGCAACAGTGAAGCGCTCGGGATAGGTGGGCTGCTGTGTCCCATCCAACTTGTCCCTCTATCAGAGCGTGGGCAGGAGGCACGGTGGCATGGACTAAAAGACCAAGAAGAATGATGGCTACAGTGACCGGACCAATAAATTTATTTTTTTCTTTCCCTTTTCCGAAGCCAGCCTCTGTGCGTATATAAGGCTAGGGGTGCATCTGTAAGGGGGAGGTCCCTTGGTTGAACCACAGTATACACAAGTAGCAAGAACTCAAGCAGGACTAGGGCTGTTACCCACTCTAGGGGCCTGAACCTGGGTAATCCCGGTGTGTTCTTGAGCGTTCTTGCCCAGTTCGTCCACGCGAGAAGAAAGGAGAGATGATCTAACTACGCAAACCCCCACTGCCGAACACCGGATTAGTCCCTGGAAAAACCTACTGGCTGAAATACGCAGACAGTGGGGCGCCAGGTAGGGGGTTGGTAGTTATTGCACCCCATAGTTCTTCCTTCGGTAGATCTTCTTCGAGCGTCCCGGGCTTTTCGGTGGTCGTCGATGTCGGGACGAGGTCCGGAGTGTCCGGCGGTAGGCCGGACAATCAGCGCCGCGACGAGGCGTCGTCCTCGCGGCGCAGGAAGTGACGCCCCCTGCCAGGGAGGTGGTGCCGGTCTGGCGGCAGCTATCTTTGAGCGAGGCCTCACCGGCTCAGAATGTTCACGCCGTCCGCGTCCTCCTAAAGCGTCCTCCGGTAGAGCTGGCGGGGGATACCCCGGCCAGGCCATGGCTGCGGGACATTACATGTCTCATGGACGTGGCCCAGGAGCGCGCGGAGTCGTCCGGGTGGTCAGCCGCTTCTGGAGCGGCCTAATCGAGGTCGCGTGTGGAGTGCACGCAGGTTTCAAGCCGCCCGAGCCAAGTGCACTCTGGCCATGTGGCCGTAGCAAGGGAAAAGGCGTCCAGGGTGCGGGCCCCGCTCGAGCGGGGGACGTGCACCAGCCCACGTACCGTCACAAGCGTCTCCCAGGGAGGGGGTGCCAAGAAGACCTCAGGACTCACCTGGAGGAGCGCCGTCAGCAGCGTGGCGGTGACCTATGCAATGAGTTGCAGTGTCGCCGCGTGCGGGCGCGGGATCAGACGAAGCCAGCGGGTTCGACCCACGGAGGTCGCTCCGACGGTGAGGAAGGGGATTCCCCGTACTCCGAGTCCCACAGGGATTCCGATGAGCGGCGCCGACTTCGTTACAGTGTAGGGTGCATGCGTTCTCCGCCCGGCTACGCCGAGTCGCGTGGCCAGAGAAGTTCTGTCCGGCATCCATCGAAAAGTACGACGGTGTGACCAACCCGAAGGAGTTTGTGCAGGTCTACACCATGGTGGTGCAGGCTGCGGACGGCACCGAGAAGGTCATGGGCAATTACTTCCCCACTGTCTTGACGGGCTTCTCCCGTTCTTGGCTGCTAAACCTCCCGCGAACATCGATAGTCTCGTGGGAGGAATTGTGTGACCAGTTTGTCATAAATTTTCAGGGCTTTTATGACCAACAGGGGGTGGAGGACGATCTCCACGCTCTGGACCAGAAGAAGGGAGAGTCATTACGCGAGTTCATTCGGCGCTTCAGCCACTGCCGCAACACTATCCCCAAGATCTCCAGCCAAACCTTCTGAAGGGGCGTAATAGATCGCAAGATGCTGGAGAAGATGGCCACACGCAACATCACCTCCACCTCCGAGCTGTTCGCCTTGGCGCACAAGTGTGCCTGGGTGGCAGAGGCCCGTGAGCGCGTGTCCGGGAAGACGGGCGACAGAGTTGGAGGAGAGGCGGGGACCTCTAAGGGTCCCAGCTCCAAGGACCAGAAGAAGAAAAAGAAGCGCAAGGCGCCTGAGGCCGGTTAGTCTTGGTCGCCGAGCGTGACCAGAAGGAGGCCAAGCCGCGGCAGAATGACCATCGCGATAGGCGGGGAGACCGTCGAGATCGACGCGATGACGGCCACGGTCGGTGGGATGACCGCCGTGAAGACGGAGGGGGCAAGGGATACTGCCCCATCCACAAGTCCAATGATCACGACTTGGCTGACTGCCAGGTCGTGTCGAAGTTAGTGGAGAGGCGGCTCAAGAAGCGCTGTCCTCCCAGCGACGACGAAGACGGAGGACCTGCCCCGCTAGCATTCTAGCGGGCGGAGCATACGGTGGCGTACATCCACGGTGGCTCGGCCACCTATGCCTCCAACCGGCAGTTCAAGCTGCTGATGCGAGAGGTGTGTGCCACCGTGCCAAGTCCGGGGGCGAGTAGGCTGCTGAGGTGGTCGGACGCGCCGATCATCTTCAGTCAGGCTGACCACCCTAAGCGCACGGCCGGCCTGGGGCACCTTTCGATCGTGGTTTTGCCCACAATCAGGAACGTGAAGCTTGGGCGAGTGCTGGTGGACGGAGGAAATTCCATCAACCTCTTGTCCGCCAAGGAGTTCCAGGCACTGCAGATTCTGGAGCGGGAGCTGCTTCCAACCCTCCTGTTCTATGGAGTCACCCCGGGGGCGGAGTCGATACCCCTGGGGAGAATTCGCCTTCTCGTCACTTTCGGGGAGGAGGACAATTATTGTACGGAGGTGGTCGACTTCGAAGTGGCGGACTTCGACCTCACGTATAACGCCCTGCTTGGTCGACCGGCGTTGACTAAGTTGATGGTGGCCACCCACTATGCGTACATGGTGGTAAGGATGCCGGGGCCGCGAGGTACCATTGTCATCAAGGTGGACAGGCTGGAGTCCCTGCGGTACGACAAGATGACCCTAGATTTGGCCGAGGCTGTCCACGCGCGTCCGTCCGGCACCACCGGGTCGGGGGCTCCACAGGCAAAGACCCGTGCCTCGCCTGGTTCATCCAGTGAGGTCAAAGTGGTCTCCCTGGGTGAGGACCAGCCCACGAAGACCGTCAAGGTGGGCGCCAATCTCGGCGCCAAATAGGAAGGAGCACTCGTCACCTTCCTCCGAGCGAATTCGGACGTGTTTGCATGGGAACCGTCTGATATGACTAGGGTCTCGAGGGAGGTGGTCGAGCATCAGCTGGCGGTGCTATTAGGAGTGCGCCCAGTCCGGCAGAAGGTCCGGAGGTAACCACCAGAGCGCCAGGAAGCCATTCGAGAAGAGGTGGAGAAGCTGCTGCACGCGGGCATCGTCAAATAAGTCGCTCACCCTAAGTTGCTCGCTAACCCCGTGCTCATCAAGAAGTCCAACGGGAGGTGGCGAATGTGTGTAGACTTCACCGACCTTAACAAGGCTTGCTCAAAGGACCCGTACCCACTGCCCCGCATAGATCAAATAGTGGACTCCACGGCGGGATGTGAGTTGTTGTGTTTTCTGGATGCGTACTCAGGGTACCACCAGATTAGTATGGCAGAGGAGGATGAGAAAAAACTGCTTTTCTAAGCCATAATGGGCATGTACTATTTTAGTAGATTGGCCTTTGGGTTAAAAATGCTGGCCTAACCTACCAGCGAGCTATGCACACTCCTTCCGACCTCAGATTGGGAGGAACCTGGAAGTGTACGTCGATGACCTGGTATTGAAGTCTAAGAAGAGCGAAGGGCTGCTCGGCGACTGGAAGAAACCTTCGTCAACCTTCGCAAGCACAGCCTGAAACTCAACCAAGAGAAGTACGTGTTCGGCGTGCCATCAGGGAAATTGTTAGGATTTCTTGTGTCCAGCCGGGGCATTGAGGCAAACCCTGACAAGATTGCAGCCATCGAGCGCATGTAGCGCTGGCTCGTCTCAAGCATGTGCAGTGCATCACTGGCTGTCTGGGCTCCCTTGGGCGGTTCATCGCCCACCTGGGGAAAAGAGCCTCCCTTTGTTTAAACTGCTGAAGAAGACCAACCACTTCGAGTGGACTCAAGAAGCGCAGCAAGCATTCGAGGATCTGAAGAAGTACCTGTCCTCCCCACCGGTGTTGGTCGCTCCTGAGCCAGGTGAGCCGCTGCTTCTCTATGTTGCGGCCACTCCGGCGGTGGTGAGTGCCGTGCTGGTGGCGGAAATGGAGGGCGTCCAAAGGCCGGTCTACTACGTCAGCAAGGTCCTATAAGATGCAGAGACCAGATATCCGTAGGCTCAGAAGATGCTGTATGCTGTTCTGGTGGCGTCTAGGAAGTTGCGACACTACTTCCAGGGGCGGGAGATATCACCGTGGTCACTGCTTATCCCCTCCGAGAAATTATGCACAATCGAGAAGCACAAGGCCGTGTTGCCAAGTGGGCGGTGGAGCAGGGCAGTTCTGCCTTAAGACCCCGCAACGCCATCAAGAGTCAAGTACTGGCAAACTTCGTTGCTGAGTGGTCGCCAGTCAGTACCAAAGCTGAAGAAGAGCCCGAGCCCTCATCATGGACATTGTTCTTCGGCAGGTCGTTCAGATTCAAGGGTGCGGGGGCTGGTGCCATCCTGGTCTCACTGGGGACACCCTCCAGTACATGGTGGTCCTCGACTTCAAACCCACCAACAACATTGCTGAGTATGAAGGGCTGCTCGCGGGGCTGCGCGTGGCCGCCTAGCTAGGCATCCGACGTCTTCACATCAAGGGCGACTCTCTGCTGGTCGTCAACCAAACCCGGAAAAAATTCCAGTGCGTCGACCCCACAATGGCGGTGTACCTCGCTGAAGTATGGAAGTTGGAGCACCGCTTCGATGGGTTGGAGTACATCCATATCCCGTGGCGCGACATCCACCTGGCGGACGGGCTGTCACAGCTCGCTTCATCACGAACACCTGCTCCGGTCGGAGTCTTTAAAGAAAGTCTTCCGCGACCGTCCGTCGCGGCCCCCAAATCTGGTAGGGGCAACGGTGCGACTGCTCCAGCCTTCATTTCAGGAAAGGAGGGCAGCGTCGCTTCTAAGGAGGCACCGGTGGAAACGCTCGGCCAGGCGGAGTACCCAGGCGATCACCGTGTAGTTGCCATGCTTGGCCAGGAAAGTCGGTGTATGGATCCGATCCTATCTTTCCTGCTAGACCAGGCGGTCCCCGACGATGATGCGTCAGCCGAGAAGATTGCGCGTAAGGCCAAAACGCTACGCCCTGGTAGGTGGGGACCTATATAGCTGGGGTGGAAACAGAATTCTTCTGAAGTGCATCACTCGAGAAGAGGGGAGCGGCCTACTCTTTGATATCCATGGAGGCGAGTGCGGAAGCCATATGTCCAGTCACACCCTGGTCGGTAAGGTGTACCGTCAGGGGTTCTATTGGCCTACTGCCATCCAGGATGCTTGCAAGCTGGTGAGGAGATGCGAGGCATGCCAGTTCTTCGCCAAGCAGATCCACCGACCAGCCCAGGCGCTGCAAACCATCCCGCTCTCTTGGCCTTTCGCGGTATGGGGGTTGGATATCCTAGGTCCGTTCCCGTGGGCCACAGCGGGTTACACCCATATGTTCATCGCCGTCGACAAGTTCACCAAGTGGATTGAAGCTGAACAGTGCGCACTGTCACTACGTCGGCTGCCATCAAGTTCATGCGGGGGATCTTCGTGCGTTTCGGAGTTGCAAAACGCATCATAACCGACAATGGCACCTAGTTCGCCAGTGCGGCCTTCCGGGACTTCTGCGAAGAGATGGACACCAAGGTATGCTTTGCATCAGTGGCCCACCCGCGGAGCAACGGCCAAGCAGAGCGCGCCAATGCGTTGATTCTGAAAGGCCTCAAGACAAGGGCGTTCGACCGGCTCCACAAGAGCGGGAAGAATTGGGCGGAGGAGGTCCCGGCGGTGCTGTGGTCGCTCCGTACCACGCCCAGTCGGGCGACCGGAGAAACACCCTTCTTCTTGATGTATGGCGCGGAGGCCGTCCTTCCATCCGAGCTATCCTTGGGCTCACCATGCACGACGGCTTTTGAAGAAGATCAGAAAGCCCGGCAGCAAGAAGAAGTTAACTTCCTGGAGGAAGTCCGTGATCGAGCAGCTCGGCGCGCTGCCCGCTACAAGCAAAGCCTCAGAAGGTATCACGCTACCCGGATTCAGGAGAGGACACTGGCAATGGGTGACCTCGTCTTGCGAAGAGTTCAGACGCAGGCTGGTCAAAATAAGCTGCCTCCCTAGTGGGAGGGGCCCTTCAAGGTGGTCTCAATTTCTCATCCCGGGTCGGTTAAGTTGGCCATGGAGGACGGGCGTGAGCTCTCCAATTCTTGGAATATGGAACAGCCTCGCAAGTTTTACCCTTAAAAACTGTAAGTCCTCTGAAGTTCTTTGGACCAGCTAGGAAGTAAGTTTTGTTTACCCCCTAGCTGGCCGGGGGCTATTTGTATAGTCCTTGTGTTCAGTTTTTAAGCAAGCCCTGTGGTTGTCTTTCCCTCACCAAGTTTGTGCCTTTAGCGGCCATTTTAGCTGGATGTTGCCAGTGTCAGCTCCGTACGGTTGTCTTGTGTACTTGTAACCTGATAGTCCCTTGACTGCAAAAAAGGGCTCCCGGCGTCCGCGTTGGACAAGGAAGGACGATTAGGGGGCGTGTCTGACATGGTGCCCAGTGTGGGTAGGGTACCCTGTGCCACCGCTGGCACCGCTGGCCTATGACCACCTCTAAGGACCTGCAGCATTAATCATGCTGTGCTGTGGTCTTAACACAAAGGGGCTGCAAGTGTACAGGCTTGAATGGTGATAGGAAAGCGATAACTAGGCACGCATTCGCTGGCAATATCGCGGCAACAAGTTTAAACTTGGTCGCTTTTGACTTGGCTTTCTGGCGTAAGCGTGGTTTGACCACTGGTGTGATCGCTGCTCGTGTTGGGAGTGGTGGTATTTTAAGTGCAGGTCAAAACCGTAAGAAGCTAATTTCCCGGGAGCTTGGCTGGGTTGTGATCGTAGGAGCGTGATCGACCTGACCAATCGTCCTAAAGGAGCTAAGATAGCGCTGGATGAGCGGAAGCGGCAAAATAAACGGAAGCAAGTTCATACAGCCAAGAGCAAGTTTATACAGTAAAAGTAGGCAAACAGAAAGGAAAAAGAAAAACAAGAAAAGGTAGCGGGAGGTCTGGCAATGCCCTTACTCTTCGTCAGAAACGTGGATATCCCCAACGTTGCCGCCTCAGAAGGTGTCACGCCACCCAGATTTAGGAGAGGACACTGGTAATGGGTGACCTCGTCCTACGAATAGTTCAGACGCAGGCCGGTCACAATAAGCTACCTCCCCAGTGACCTATGCCACCGCGGGCACCGCTGGCCTATGACCACCTCTAAGGACCTGCAGCATTAACCGCGCGGCGTTGTGGTCTAACACAAAGGGGCTGCAAGTGTACAGGCTTGAATGGTGATAGGAAAACGATAACTAGGCACGCGTTCGCTGGCAATATCGCGGCAACAAGTTTAAACTTGGTCGCTTTTGACTTGGCTTTCTGGCGCAAGCGTGGTTTGACCACTGGTGTGATCGTTGCTCATGTTGGGAGTGGTGGTCTTTTGAGTGCAGGTCAAAACCGTAAGATGCTAATTTCCCGGGAGCTTGGCTGGGTTGTGATCGCAGGAGCTTGATCGACCTGACCAATCGTCCTAAAGGAGCTAAGATAGCGCTGGATGAGCGAAAGCGGCAAAATAAGCGAAAGCAAGTTCCTACAGCCAAGAGCAAGTTTGTACAGCAAAAGTCGGAAAACAGAAAGGAAAAAGAAAAACAAGAAAACGTAGCGGGAGGTTCGGCAATGCCCTCTTCGTCAGAAACGTGGATCTCCCCAATGTTGCCGTCTCCGTCTTCCTCTTCAGCGCGAATAGCGGGGGAGGGAGGATCCATCGTCATGACTTGGGCCACGTGCGCGGCGGCCGCCTGCACGCGTCCGCGCGCTTGGTACACATCCCCCACGATCCCGGCCACAATGGCCAGAGGGTCGAAGGAGGCGTTACGGATGACGCAGCAGGCCAGCACGTAGTCCGCGGCGGCGATCACGACGAGCTCCCCTTCGCGAGTGGAGTGCTCCACCAGGGTGGCAGGTAGGCCATTCAAAGCATCAGCCACGCGAGTCATCCCGAGGGCGTACTACGCGGCCGTAGGCTCCACCGGCTCACTCAGATCCACCTAAAGTGGTGGCAGGCTCCGGGACAAGCGGCGGTAGGCGGGGCGAAGCATGGCGGTGAGGTTGTTGAGAGTACGGCGGAGCTTCGACGACGCCGTGGCACTCTACTCTTCGGCTAGCTTTGCCTTCGCCTCAGCCGCCTGGATCTTGGCCTTTCCTATTGCCAGCTTCTCCCGCAGCGCAGCCACTTCCTGCGTGTGTTGGGCTGCTTGGCATTTGGCAAGCAGTGCCGGCGGCGTGGGCGGCCAGCTGGTCACTGGCCTCGCGCAGCTGAACGGCCAGCGCGGTCAGTGGCGTGGAGACGGCAGGGGCTTCCGGCTCGAGGCTTCCGCCGGTGGTGGTGCGATTAGGCTCTCCACGGGTCTCCTCCTCCTCCTCCTGTAAGCGTGGGGGTTCCACGGCTGGGGCGGCGGGAAGGTTGCCCCTGGGCGCATCGGAATGACGTGTCAGGGACAAGAAACGAGAAGCAAAAGTTCCAGAAAAAGAAGGGACTTATGGGATGGAAGGCACCCCGTAGCTAAAGGAGCGGGTGGACAGTCCCAGCCTGCCGGTTCTTGCCGCGGTCAGCACAAGGACGGTGCGACTGGCGGTGGGCGGTGCAGATGGTGCTGACGCAAGTGTTGGCACGGCGGCGGCGGAGCAACTGGCGGCGTGTGGCATAGGCGTCGCCGTCGAGGGTACCAACGCGGCGGCGGCTAGAGGCTCCCTGTTGGCGATCGTTAAAGTCCAAAATTATATGCCGACATGCGCCAACATTCCAGTAATTTGGGGGAAAATCAAGGTTTATGCTTCAATTTTATTTAAACTAATAAAGTTCGACAAGTTTTTGTGAGATTTTGTCCTCAGGAACAAATTGGGGGAACCGGAGCTGAACCGGGCAAAAGAGCCGGTCAGCCGGCCTACCCTAGGCCGACCAACCCACATTAGTCACCAAACCGGCTGACTCTTCTCTGGTGATCCAAGAAGCACAGAAGGAGGCCATCCCTACCGTCCACAACCGTTGGTTTGATCCAAAAGCCAGTGAAACACCAAGAAGTATTGAAGTGCCCACATGTCATCAACCAACGTCGGTTTTCCCACCTTCAACGGCCGTGACCGCCTTGAGGGAATCATCCTGGACGTCCAAAGAGTATCACGAAGAAACAGGAGGCCGAGATGCGCCGAAGCAGGGTCGACCGACCAACCCTAGGTCGGCCAACCCCTCTCAGGTTGGCCGACCCCCTTGGATGCTTCTTTGGATTCTCCTTCGACCAATGGGAAGCTGGCAAGTGTCCCTCTGCGTGGCTGCACCTGATTGGTTCCGGTTAGCTATAAATAGGACCCCTCACCTCACTTTGTAACACACACACCATTTGGATCTTAGTAGTTTGGGAGTTAGAGTCGAGTCGAGCTGCTGCTCGGAGTTTCAGAAGCATCTTCTGGAATTCGGGTAATAGCTCTTGTATCTTTACCTTTCCTTTTAAGACTTTGATATATAATACAAGTTCATTTCTTTACGTAAGCTGAGCCTTTATATTCCGCATAGTTGAGAGTGTGGAATCATTAGAGCACTGTTTAAGTCCGTCTGGTATCGAGTCTGGGTTCATGCTCAAATACTTAGGATTGCCTAAGTATTGAGCTTAGATCGGTCTCCAAGGATTCGAGAGGAAGTGATCAGCTCTAGTGGCAAACGTGGTGTTTGAAACTAGTTCTGACTCGGTAGGCACCTGATTCAACGGTGGTGCGGTAGGTAGTAAGTGGTGACAGCCCTGCTATCCGAGTGATATCAGCTTTTGCGAAGTCCGCCCCGTTAGTCTTAGTCAAGTCGAGCCCAATCAGGGGTAATCATAATCATCCGGTGTTCTTAACTGATAGCGGGTGGTAGTGAATCGGCCGAGCTCCGAGGAGTTCTTAAACAATTCTATCATTCATATATCCACTAACTCAAGTTTTGTAATTGATTGGACATATTTAGGAACATTACACTCGTCTTGTTGACCTCTCAACTATCTGAGTCTGCCTGTTTATCTTTTACACTCCTGTATGTATCATTTATTATCTTATTATATCATTATCCTTACCCCTGCTATTCATATTAGCTGGTATCTTAAATAGTAGAGATAAGTTTATCAACCGATAGTGTATCCTTACCCTCGTTCCCTGAGGATAAATACGATACCTTGGAATACTCCCAGGTGAAAACTATCGTGATATCCGTCCACTTGCTAATTAATTCTGTAGTGCGTAAGAATCGCCAACACTCCCCTCCCATCGCGCGCGGCGGCGTGGCGGGGCGGGGGATTGCAGACTCAGTGGGGGTGCCAGCGGGATCTGAGGCTGGCGCGGGGGGCTCGGTGCGAGGCCTCTTGGGGTCCGGAGCGTCATCCGCGATTGGCCTCTTTCCGGCGGCGCGGTCCGCGTCAAAAGGTTGGTCCCGGATCACCAGGGGCCCGCGGGGCGGCACCACGGACAGGCCCGTAGCATCCATGGATGGGAGCGTCCGGATGAGTGCGAGGCACACCTGCGAGGCCAAAGTGCACAGCGGGGCAGCGTCGGCGGGGAACGCCAGGATGCTCGGCACCTAAGGCAGCAGTATGCCCAGCCACTACTTGAGGGTGTCCTCGCTCAGATTTTCGGCGCCTGTCAGGAGAGTTCAAGATAAAAGAAAGTGACGAGCGCTAAACAGATCAAGATTCAAGACTTACGGCCAGGGTGTGTGCGGGTGATGTCGTCGTCACCCGTATATGGCCAGGCGATGAGCTCGCACCGGTGCAGGGGGCTGATCCGGTGGGCTAGGAAGTCGGCGATGACCAGGGCCCCGGTCAGCCCGGCGCTGCGGAGCTAATCAACGCGGAGCACCATGGCCCGCAGCTTCGTAGTCTCTTAGACCATGGAGTTTCAGTTGTCGGTGGCCTCCGCTGGTCCCTTTGGTAGCTGCAGCATGTCGAGATTGCTGTCGTCGACGGCGTACAGCCACTCGCTCCGCCAGCTCCTCCAGTTGGACTTTGTCTGGAAGGGGACGTAGTGGTTGGCGGAGCCATCGCGGAGGCGGAAGTGGCAGCTACCCGCCATGCCGGCGTCAGTGGCGGCGCGGAGGGTGCAGAAGTGGTGGAAGAGCGGAAGTTTGGGCGCCACCCCCACGAACATCTCACAGAGGTAGGCGAAGGCGGCGAGGATCAGAACGGAGTTGGGGGTGAGGTGAACCTGGTGGATGCTGTAGAAGTGAAGAACGGCTAGGAAGAAGTCAGAGTATGGCGGGACCAAACCCGCCATCATCGCCTAGATGAAGGTCACTATCTCGCCGACGCGAGGCGCCGACAAGACAGTGCCGGGCCAGACCGAGAGGTTGCCCTTAGGGGCGATGCGGATGAGCCTCCGCACCTTCTCATTGTCGGCGGTGGAGGCTGGGAGCGGCGGCGCCATCCTGGCGGTGCGGTGACGTGGTGCCGTGGCGCCGCGATGGAGCTGTGTGGCTAATTCTGGAAGGCAAAGAGCGCAAGAGCTTGGTGGCAAGGATGGCAAGTTTGCAAGTAAAGAGCCCAAACCACGGCAGTGCCAGTGCCTATTTATAGATGGAGCAGAGGCGGTTTGGATACCTTGTGGGGACGCGACGGTCCAGTCTCCTAGGAGAGAAATGGGCGAATCAATTTCGGGTAGAAAGGTAATGATGGTGCTCGCCCATGATCTCCACGCCACCATTGTCCTACACGCATGGCGACGGTTCCCGAGGAGTGGTAGAGAGGGGTTGGAGAGGGCGTGCACCGCTTCGCTCCAAGAGTGGTGGGACCTCCTGGGCCACGATGGTTTTAAAAGAGGAGATGTTTCAGACCCTGCGAAAAAGGAAGCCAGCGTCCCAGGGTTGTCCCGAGCAGGGTTTACAAAACCGGCCAGAGGCTCCGAGCCGTCACCTGCACGGAGGCGGTTAACCGCGGTTTTGAGCTGTTTTTTGCCCTAAATTTAAAACTTTGTGTTGCCGGTTTTGTTCGCGGTTAGCCACTGTTTTTGAAAAAAAAAGGTCAAAATCAGTGAAAATTGTTAAAATCCTTTAAAGTATACATTAGAAATTTGATTTTTTTATTTTGTATAAGCCAAAATGTTTAGAATAATTAACAGTATTTCTAGAAATTTTATGTGTACTTTACATTCAAAATTGATTTGAACAAATTTTGCCCAAACCACTAAATCCTAAACAGCCGGTTTACCAAACCGGGCCCCGCGGGGACGCTATTAGCCGCGGTTAATCGGCGGTTTTTGAAACCTAGGTCCCGGGGGCTACCGTCGGTGTGTACAACACCAGGGTGCGCTCTCCACCGCTGCCAGGTGGGACCCATGGAAGGGTTAAGCCGGAAAGCACGCGGAGTTTAAGTTAACCAACCTGAGCAGGAGGGTGTACAAGTCCCATTACCAGGTGGCAGCCCGGCGAGCAGGTGGTGATCAGGCCCCAGGCGTCGAGCAACCAGGACAGGTGGCAGCCCCGCGAGCAGGTGGGCGATCAGTCCCCAGGCGCCGGGCGACCAGGACGCATGATGGCCCGGCGAGCAGGCGTGCGGGCACCTAAGCAGGCGGAACAGAGGGTGCATGGTCCCCGCGGTCATTGATACAGGACGAATGTGGGAGGAAGCTTCCTTGCTAAGGATTTCTCCGAGACGCGCCAGCTCCAGGTCATTTAATGCGACAGAACAGGTCTGACGGGGCGCGTGGTACGTCTGACAGCATGATTGCCCCCGCCTCGCTAGCGGCGGGCCATTCTGATGCACACAGGCTATGGCGCGGCAGTGAAGCGCTCGGGATAGGTGGGCTACCATGTCCCATCCAAATTGTCCGTCTGTCAGAGCGTGGGCAGGAGGGACAGTTGCGCGGACTAAAAGACCAGGAAGAATGATGGCTACAGTGATCGGATCAAAAAATTCATTTTTTCTTTCCCTTTACCCAAGCCAGCCTCTGTGCGTATATAAGGCTGGGGTTGCATCTGTAAGGGGGAGGTCCCTCGGTTGAACCACAGTATACACAAGTAGCAAGAACTCAAGCAGGACTAGCGTTGCTACCCACTCTAGGGCCTGAACCTGGGTAATCCTGGTGTGTTCTTGAGCGTTCTTGCCCAATTCGTCCACACGAGAAGAAATGAGAGGTGGTCTAACTATGCAAACCCCCACTGCCGAACACCGGATTAGTCCCCGAAAAAACCTGCCGGCTAAAATACGCCGACACAAAGATATTGCACTCTTTTTCCCTGTATGAGTTTTCCTAAAAGGTTTCTCATATAAAGGTTTTTAATGAGGCAATATAAATACAAGCTAAAGTATAATACACTCTTTTCTCCATCCATTTTGTCCCATTGGGTTTTTAGAAGGAGTTTTCAATGAGGCATGTGATATACTAAGGGGATGTAAATACAAGATCATATAATACGATTTTCTTCGTCCGTTTTTCCCACAGGATTTTCGAAAGGAGTTTTTAAAAGAGATCTTGGTACAAGTTATTTGTCAAAGGGGCAGGGCCGATCCAGATAGGGGGGCACTTGGTGCGACCGCCAAGGGCCCCCAATTTTGGAGGCCCCGACCCATATAGTTAGTAGGTATTAGTAACAAATATTTGTGGTTTAAACTTTTTAGTTTACAAAGCAAAGTCACCAGTTATCATTATAGTTTATCTATGAAATCCATAAAAATTATAATATTTCTGAAGTACTTTTTGAAATGAATCTACATATTATTTGTATGTAGCTAATCTAAAATTTTAAAAGGTATTCATAACTCAAGTTTTAAACATTGGCCACCATGCATCTCCAACGCCAAATATTTATGACAGGAGGGAGTACTAGGGAGCTCATAGATCAACCAAAAATAGTCCGTTAAATTGACCTAGTCGCTAGCCAATTAGTCATAACAACATAGTACTTAGTCGTTGTGAGCTAGTGAGTCCACTACCATTTCATTTTCTATAAAGGCATGCATTACTTAGCAGAAAGAAGATAGATATAATGGTTGTATAAAGCGGCCTAACCACCTAAGGCTTTGGCTTCGCCAAAGAATACGAGGTGTTATTGGCTCGTAGGATCAACAATAAATTGACATGACGAGGGCTTCTGAATTGTAGTGACCATCGAGGTGTGGTTTTCGATTGTGAGCAGTTGAGCAATGAGTAGTTTGATTTGTGTAACGATGTCACTACAACATTAGGGCAGGACAGTGTTGCGCTTCAGCCAAGGTATAATATTATTAGGTTTCATCTTGATACAATTCTCTCGTTTCCTAGGATCCTAGGCCCATGTGCTTTCGATGCCATGGTGAGTCACCTAAGTGGTACGTGTGCAAGTTATTAGCCATAGCAACATCTAGATGGAGCATGACAAAGACCGAACACATCCACGTCTCGCCCCTCCATACCTCGATTGTCCTATCACCGACACAAGCTGATCATCCATGATTCGGTTGCATTATTTGTATAAAAAGTATGTCTATACATAGATATTTTAGTAATCCACACAATGAATAATGACTATTAGATATATTCTTTTATAACAATTTTAAGAACTACATAGAATATAGATATTTTAGGAGATATTTGTATACGGATGAACTAGATTTTACAATGTGGCAATAATCCAATATTGTTAACACATTTATAAATTGATGTGCTTTAGAGTATCTTTTATAAGTCTGTGAATGACCATGTATAGATAGGTTAAGTACATGGTCAGTGTGCTTGAGAAAAGGAGTAGGCTAGATACAAAAGATCTATAAATATTTTGTTATATTATTAAATCTATAATATAGTAGTCATTTGTAATAATGAGTCTCCCAATCAAGCCATGTCATTTACAGATGTTTAGTTCATTATTAATTTATGATTCGCTAGCTAAGAGAATAGTTCTTAAACACAAAAATATTTAATATTTAATGTATTAAGTAATTAGAAATTAAAATATAAAATTAAATTTAAAATGACATATTTTAGTCTCGCCCTAGGGCCCTTAAAACATTAGGAACGGCCCTGCCTCCTGCCTTAACATTAGTTTACATAACACAATAACAATGTATATTCATTGTTACTACCAAAAAAGAGAGCCAAAGCCACCTCATCACATCTCTTACCAACTAAGATTTCACTTGGAACCTTTTACCATATGCCTTAACATGGTCGACTCAGATTTCACCTTACACCAACCAGCGATTGTCTGAGACCTTTTCTAGGTAAGCCACAATTCTTGTTATCCCAAACGCACCACCATCTTTCCCAGTATCCCTTACAATCTTTGCATAGCCTTCCTCACCAAAGAGCTTACTCCATGAATTTTTGATAACCCAGTATTTCTCCAGTGATTCGGTTACACCGTATCCAACAATAGCCACCCAATTTCCAAGGCGTGTGCCGTCAGGACGTAGAAACTCCAACTCATCTAGGGTGTAGTTTGGACCATCGATAACACCCTGGAATTATATAATCAATCAATGCTTTAAATTATAATATTGAGCTGCATTGTAATAATTAAAGTGGAATGTGGCCAGACTAATGCTGTTGTGAAACAATCTTTACAACATCATTTAGTCCCATATAATATTTTAATTTTCTTGATATATATGTTAGCCTTAAATCACATGATAAATTAATGTGTATGGTTTTATATTTGTAGACAATTAAGAGTAGTAAAGAGAAGAACAAAATATATATAAAAAATCTTAAGATAATAAATGTGTAGACAAGGTTTGTTCTCTCTTCTTTTAGTGCAGTACTGGAGATAATATATAATAAATATACAAACAGCATAATGTAAGTCTATATTGTATTGGTTAAAAAAGTTTAGACACTAATATCATGTATTCATTGGTTCAAAAAGTAAGTCAACATTCACTGATTGACTAATGGCTATAGTAGGGAAAATGTCTCTTTTTTAAGCCAACAGTTAACGTTGTTTAACGGGCTGGATTTAGTAAACTTAAAACTTACAGATGTGTAGTTGCAGAAAAAATCATTAGCTCCAATTACCACCACTACAGGCTGAGTAGCAACAATACCCTTCAAAACCTGCTCATCAATCATGCAGGAATAATGACAAAATTTAAATATAAAAGCGACGTAGCTACTCTATGTTCCACGAGTTGCCAACTATCGTGACGTCCTCGCGTTTGATTCTGTAAGCCCCCGGGCGTGTCAGCTCATCGACACTGTAAGGGCCTTCCCACGTTGGGGAGACCTTGTGCTCGCTTTTTTATTCTTTCTTAGAACCAGATCTCCTTTCGAGAAAGCGCGGCCTCGAACATTGCGATCGTGATGATGGCGTAAGCCCTGAAGGTACTTAGCCGACTAGATTGTTGCGATGTCCTTGGCCTCCTCCAGTTGATCTAGATCTTCCTGTCGGTTGTCCTCCGACTCGGCTTCTTTGTAGTTCCGAACCCATGGGGATCTGAATTCCAACTCGGTAGATAAGACCGCATCTGAACCATACACCAGGAAAAAAAGTGACTGTCTGGTTGCCCTACTAGGAGTAGTCCTAAGCCCCCAGAGCATCGAAGGCAATTCTTTGACCCATCATGTAGCATAGCGGTTGGGCCTTGGCAATATAACCTTCAGGTTGCTAGTTCGACGATCAAGGATCGCAATTTCTTCTTATTTGTGATCGAGCCCTGTCCCGATTAGAGCCGTCTTGGCCGAGTCGGACAGGTCGAGTGTTATCTTCTTGACTCCCTAGTCAGGCTTGATTCTCGACTTGGCTTGTTTCTTGGCTGGGATGTCTCCTTCGTCTTCCAGGACCGCGACTGCTTGTCGGATCTTGTCCATCTCGGTCGACGCCTTCTAAGCCTGAGCCAACTCGCAACTCTCCTTGTCGCACATGAAGGATTGCTTGACATCACCACAAACCGTGATAATGCCTTTTGGCCACGACATCTTCAGCACCAAATACGTGTAGCGCGGCACTGCCATGAATCTGGCCAAACCTGGCCTTCCCAAGATGGTGTGATACGCTGTCTCGAAATCAGTTACTTCGAAAGTTAGGTACTCGGTCGGGTAATTCTCCTTCATCCCGACGTGACAGGCAGGGTGATCTGCCCGAGCGGTACCGCCGAGGTCCCAAGGATTACCCGTGGAACGGTGATGAGCCCCACCGCAACTCGGAGCGAGGGATCCTCATGTCGTCGAAGGTTCTGGAGAAGAGGATATTGAGTCCGCTTCCTCCGTTGACCAGCACCTTCTTGAGTTGTTGCAGCACCAAAAGATATCTTCCTGGGTACGGGATGTGATCGGGGTGATCCGAGCGGTCAAATGTGATCAGGACCATTGACCACCTCAAGTATTGGGGGTCACTGGCATGACTGCATTGACCTCTCGAGCGGTAAGCTTTTGCTTCCCTTGGACTCATATGTAGCCGAGCCCCCGAATATGTAGTTGAGCTCGCGGTCGGTCTCTTGATAGTTGTCACAACCAGAAGGGTCCTGCTTCTTGTTAGCGTCATCATTATCCGGGTCCGACTGCTTGTTACGTTCTTGCGCAAATCTCTTTAAGGTGAAGCAATCCTTGGCCGCATGCTTCCCCTTGGGATGAAAAGGGCATAGCACATCCATCACCTTGTTGTAGTCTTCCGTCCGTGGCGCTCGGGGCAGACCGTGCTTTGTTGCCGCGACCAGCCCCTCGCTCTTTCGCTTGCGGTCCTTCTGTTTGGAGGATTCGGCGTGGTCCTTCTTGTCCTTCTGGCGCGGACGGTCGTCCTGGAGCTCGGCTAAGGCGTCCGCAGCCGTGGCGTAACGGTCCGACATAGCGAACATCTCCTTCAACATGGTCGGCAGTTTTCGGGACATCTTTTTTATCAGATCGGCATCGCTGACTCTTTTCTGAAAAGCCGCTATGACGATTGCATCCGAGACGTCCTGGATCGTGTTTTTCTTCTGCGTGAAGTGTCGGATGAATTCCCAGAGGGACTCATTCTTCTTCTGATGGAGTTGGTACAGATCCCATGGGGTCCTAGGGCTCTCATAGGTGCCTTGGAAGTTTGCAATGAACTGTTCACAGAGATCTCCCCAGAAATCTGTCGAATTCTCCAAAAGTCCCGTGAGCCAGGTCTGAGCCGATGGGGTGAGCATGACCAGCAAGTAAATAGCCATCACGTTGTGGTCGTCGCCGGCCGCCTTGACTGCAAGGACGTAAACCTATCCCGCTCCCCATCGAACTTGACGATGCCCTTAGGGTTGAAACCTTCGGGCCATACAACTCGGCAAAGCCGAGCGGTAAACGCTCGGACTCCATCAATGGATCCGCCATCGCGATGTGGCGGAGACCGACGTGGTGGAGTTCCGACCCGGCGGTCATCGTCATTATGCCTGCCTCCTTGGTGGTGACGATCCCAGCGACCATCGCGATTTTTGTGCCGATCATCGCGGTTGTCACGACTACTGTCGCGGCCGTTGTTGTCTCAGCCACCGTCACTGTCGTAGTTGATGCCGAAGCGCTCGTAGTGGTTCTCGCATTGGCGTCGCTCGTTCTCTTCTCGATCCCGTCGTTTGGCATTGAGGTTCTGGCGGAGGTTGCGGTTGAGGTTTTGATGAGCATCATCATCACGATGGGACTCGTACCAATTGTGTCCAGTCCGACTGCTGGCAGTCCGAGTGACGGTCTGAGTGTGGGAGTGCGCCATCGCTGGTGGATCCCCTTGGTTGTGTTGAATTGCAGTCGGGTCACCATGGTCTTGACCTGGGCCAAGATCAGGGTAGCCGGACTATCGGCTCCGATCAACGGGCCTAGGGTATCGAGGAGCATCTTGGAAGCGACGATGTTCTTCTGAGGCTTGCGAAAGACAGCCTGGTCCCCATCCTTGCCTGCAAGATGTCTTCATTGACTTCGTGGGCTCTAGCTTGAAGATACCGTGCGTGTGCTTCTTGGGCCTCGCGGCGTTCTGCCTCCGCCGCTTCTTCGTCTCGACGGCGTTGGGATTCGGTCCGCGAGTCTTTGATTACGTAGACCGTACGGAAATCGGAATGACTTCCCGTGCTGCTCTCCGACTCGAGCTCCGAGTAGAAGAAGTGAAGAGGAGACAGGTCGACTTGATCGTCGAATCCGAGTGGGTTATTGCTGATGGCGCGCACCATCCGAGATTCGCTCTCGCCGTATCCGATTCGGGAATTGAGCCCCCGGCATACTACTCGTGAGTAGGTGGCGGCGGCGTTCCCCAACCCAAATGGGAGCCTGAGTGAAGCGTTGTTGAAGTCCCCCCAGATCGGATCTGGTCCAAGTCCGAGAGAGTGAGCTTGCTGAAGTCATTGGCGATGAAGTCCAAGCTCCCGAAACGGAAAGCTTGGCCGGGGGCGAAGGTGACACGACTCCATTGATCGTTGCCATCGAGCTTGATGAGATTGATCTTAGCGCTTCCCCTACTTGGCACGCCAGCTGTTGATGTTTGTCATCGGCAATATTGATTATGGGGCTAGACGCTGGATCCAAACTCGATGGTAACACAGGAGACAAATTTATGCAGGTTCACGCCCTCTAGCAGAGGTAATACCCTACCTCCTGTGTTCTGGAATTATATTGCTGGATGCGAGAAAATACAATCTGGTATTCTCTCTTGTTTCGCGTTGTGTCGCATGTTTTTGTCTGATGCTTCGCGTTGTGTCGCGTGTTTCTCTGATGCCCCGAACTAAGGTCCCTTGCCTGCTTTATATAGTCGGGGGGGTAGGGTTTACAGGGAGGAGTCCTAGTCAGTTACAAGGCAGGATTTTGTCTCTAGCCTTTCTTGCCGAATACGTCGGTATTCGGGATTACAATTGTGCCTTCCTTATCTATAGGATCGGATTCTATATTTATCCTTTCCTTGCCGTACAAGGTTGGCACTAGTCCGGGCGGTACTCGTCTTGGTGTAGCCGGCTCGGCCCGTCCCCTACTGGCGGCCCTCTCGGCCCACCATGTAGATATCCGGGGTCCATGTACTCCACAAAGGTGGATGTGTGAAAGTCAACGAGGGTTGTGTGAAAGCATTTAAGTGAGATATGGAGCAATTAATGGGGTTTTCATCTCTCTCCATATCTGAGTCATTAATCATGAACTAATGGCTCAGATTTAAAATGTTAGCATGTTAGCCTCCAATAAACATTAGCACTGAATATATTTCCCCTAAGTATTGTACTCCATCTTTCTATCACGCCTTTGTGCTTAACCGGAACAGTATATTGTCCTTTCAAGAAGCTTTATGTTGAAGTCATATTGGGCTTCGAGTGTTTCCGTTGGAAACCAATTGACCTTTTTCTTTTTGTGTGTGTGTGAGGAGATATCTCTTATCCATCCCTACCTATAAAGCTAGAGATGTACGGTCGATTCACCCCTTCTTGACACGTGCACTGTTCTACTGTTCCTGTAACAGTGCCTCTCAATTGGCCACGTCGCCCTGTTGATTCACGACCGTTTGATTGCGAGCGAGCGCTAGATCCAACCGTCCATTCAGGCTTTATATATAAAAGGATTTTTTTCGGCAAAAGGAAAACAAGGCATGGCGATTGCTCACTTGGTTTCGGGCACTAGCTTACGCGTGGGAGTCGTGGGTTTGAATCCCAGTTGCTCCCCTTTTTTAATCATTTTTTCATCTTTCCCTTTCCCTTTCCCTTTCCCTTTCCCTCCCCCTCTTCTTTTTTTCCCGTTTTGCTCCAAGCCAGTGCAGCAATGGCGCATAGCTCGTTGTTTTATTATCTTTTTCCCAGGTTTTTATATGACACGTAGAAAAAAACAGAAAATGGCCCAAAAATTTATTATAGGGGAGTTAGCCCAAATTTTTTTGCCTTCCTGTTCAGATATTTTAGAACGCAAAAAGGGAAAAACTAAAAATGGCTCATAGAGGTCTAAAAAAGAATTAGTCACTTCTAAGAATTCTAGGCTTTATTCAAAAATAAATTAAGAAATAACTTATTCTTTCCTTTCAATCTACCTTTTAGTGGCCAACTAAAAAAATCTTAGAAATCAAACTTCTATTAAATAGAACCGCAATTTCATAGTGAAGTCATAAAAAGATTTACGCATTCAAAATAAAGAACTAAAAAGAAACATAGCTAATGAAGTGGCAAAGGCAAGCATAGCTGCAAAACGAAAGGTGTCAAGAGGAGGCCCCATGCATCTGCCACGTCGTGCAGCTACTGTATTACTGTTACACTGTTGCATGCACTCCCCGCTATCCGATGCTTCCATCCTGCCGCCCTCCCTGCCTCCACCAAACAATCTGCCCTCAAATGCATGGCCCATATATTTTTTGGCAGCTATGCTTGCCTTGCCACTTCATTGCAGTTCGTTGCTATCGATACCTCAACTGTCTTTGCACAAGAAACTTAGCTAATAGCTAACAGAGATGTGCCACATCCGCATTGTTTGTCAAACCAGTTTCTTTAAGGAATTTCTTCAAAGTTTGTGCCCCTTTATCGGATATATATGATTAGTCAATTATTCTGCAGCCTCAACTTCAGTCTGTTTTGTCTCCAACCATTCCATTGTTTTGAAAGTCTAAATGGCAACTTACAGGTTCAATCATGCGTGGATATCATACCTCATGTTCCCCTCATTTTAAGGGTTCGCGTTATGTCTTGCTCGCATTCACATTTCCTTTATTCCAAGGGGTTAGGGTGAGCGCAGCACTAACCAAAGCCCTCAGTTTTTCTCTCTTTCACAGAGGAGCTAGCTACAGGTACCCATTGTTTTCTTTTATATTGGGCTGTTGTCTTCGTGATCATTCTCATCTGTGTGGAATCAATTATATACAATTTCATTTTATGAAATGAAAGTATGTCAAGAAATGCTCTATACTCGTATACCTTTTTTTTTGGTATGGTGCATATTCTTAGCCTTATTTAATTAACAACAAAATGCATATTTCTGAATTCCAATTTGTAATAACGGAGAGTTGGTAAGAACAAAAGGATAAAGGAGACTAGTTTGTAAGTTATAAAATACAAGTTTCTGGTGGGCAATCAGCTCTTAGATTGCCCAGCACAAAAAGTTCCAAAAACTGCAAGGATCTTTAAAATCGGTAAAAGAGATAGCTGCCGCATCGCAAACTAAAGTTGAACAGCTGAGGACTTCAGGAAGCCGAAGCTGAAGCAGAGAAATATCAAACCATCGGCCAAACTTATGTCAGTAAAATCAAAGAACAAAGGGCCATCCTCAAACGATGCGGCGAAACTAGCACTTCCCAACGCGCAAAATCTACCGATATCCCGGGTTCCGCAGTAGAAGATGAAAAGATCCTTGACAAAGTGCATGTCGTCCTGGCTAAAGACAATCTTGCCGTGAGGGGCCTTCTTCATTGAACTTTCAGTGATCCGTTTTAACTAGGCTTGCACGCCATGAAATAGTATGGCCTTCGAGCCAAAGGATTGTAAACTCTATTTAATTTTCATTTAATAGTTTGTTCTAAAGGCAACACCCCGTGTCGGCTTTCCTTATCAAACAACAATGTGCCGATGAATTCACAATTTCTAAAAGCGATTTAAAAACCGGCTTTGCACAAAAGCATTTCACGCTCCAGCCCATATGCTAGGATAATATTTCTTCAAAAACTTTGTATTTAGCGCTTTTCCAAACACTTTTCCTTCTAATGTCTCTAGAATATACGCATTTCCTGGCACAATCTGATTGATCTTGTACGGTCTTTCCCAGTTAGGCGACCACTTCCCATATTTTGGATCTCAAGAACCAATCGGCTAAAAGGTTTACCACACCAATTCTCCTTCCTGAAACATTTTAAGCACCACATTCTTGTTGAAAACCCTCGCAACTCTTTGTTTATCCTTCTCAATATATTCTAACGCTTTAAGCCAATTATAGTAATCGGTCTTAATATTATTTTGTTCACTTACTCTAGTCGAACCGATGATCAACTCTAATGGCCACACAACTTCTTGGCCATAAATAAGATCAAACGAAGAAACTTTGGTTGCCCCATGTTTAGCAATCCGATAAGCCCATAACGCATCTGCCACAAGTATTGTGCCAATCTCGCGGTCTTTCATCAATCTTTCACTTGATAAGCTTAATTATACCTTTGTTAAAGGACTATGCCTGGTTGTTTGCCTGCGCATAATATGGTGATGAATTAAGCATAGTGATACAAAGACCCCTTGCATATTCTTGAAAACTGACGGACATATATACCGATCCTTGATTTGTAGTGATGGTTTGCAACATCCCAAATCGATGTATAATATGCTCTTTGACAAAACTAATTGCTTCCATAGAAGTCACCATCTTAAGCAGCATTGCCTCAACCCACTTCGTGAAATAATCAATAGCCCCTTCGAGGATGTTGGAAATATCTCACCAATCATATCCATGCCCCATCCCAAAACGAGCACGGCTTTATAATGGGGTTTAAATTAGATGTCGGGGCACACTGAATATTATAAAACTTCTGACAATCCTGCATCCCTTGTAATATTTGACACAATCCTCCAATATGGTTGGACAAAAATATCTGATTCTCCTCAAAAGACATTTCATCTTATGTCAAGATTAATGCGTACCACAAATACCTTCGTGAACTTCTCCAATAGCAACTTTGGCTTCAAGAGTCTGATAATAAAGTTTATCACTTAGAAGAACATACTTTTGAGCCCTTCTTTTCAACTTTTTGCCGGTTTTCCCATTAGGATTCTTCAAATAGCCAACAATCTTCTTGTAACACCCCAAAATGTGCCAATTTAAAATTTTCATTCAAGCTAAAATTCAAATTCAAATATCAAAGTATCAAAAATCACTGGAATTCAAAAACTCAAATCAAAATTTGGTGAAAAACATCAAACCTTTCGGGTGGGCTTCTCTTGGGCCAAACTTGGGCCGAATCCCAGCCCAACCCATCTCTCTCAGCTCACTGTCTCTCTCTCTGCTCCCTGTTGCTCGCCCCTATCCCCTGCCGAGCTAGCGCCGCTTCACCCCGGTGCTCCACCTCACCGAGGGGGCCCTGTCGTCGAGCCATGCTGGAGCAAGTCGCTGCCTACACGTAGACGCCACCGCTTAAGCCTCTGTGAGCTGCCGTCGCTGTGTACCGCCTCCGCCGCCCCCGAGTGGGTATAAAAACCCTAACCCGAGCTACATCTCTCTGTTTCCTTCGATTGCGCCACGACCTAGCCTCTACTACTTGTCCAACGTGTTCGCAAGGTCACCCGGAGCTTGCTGACAGACGCACGAGCCGCCGGAGTCACTGTGCCGGCCGGAATCGTTCGCCGTAGTTGATCGCGTCATTTCTGTCGCCGACGAGTTCTTCGACCACGGTGCGTTATTTCCCGATTCCTTTCGGCTGTAGCATCCTCATCCTCTCACGGCCATTTCCCCTCGGTCAATTTTACCAGATCGTCGCCGGAGACGTCTCGCCGTGGATGCCTTGCTCGGAACCGGTTTGGGGCCGTTCGTCGCCAAGCCAAACTAGCGCTGTTTCATCCGACCAAAGGCCACGGTAAGCATGCTTATGCTCTGTCGATGCTTATGCGCCTTCCAATTTGGCCCAGAGCCATAGGCATTGCCGTCGTCTTGTTTAACCAAGCCGTACCGTCGCCGCCGGCAATGGCGCCGCCGCGTCCGGTTGCCGTTGGCCGCGCCGAGACCACCAATAGATGCGCAAGGCTTAAACCAATTAAAAGCCGATCCAGAAAGAGACAATGGACAAATGGGAACAACCGACATTTGAGAGCATCCACCCCTGAGGCTTCTCCACACTGAGCAATAAATTTAGCAATATGCTCTCTAGTAATAGTGTTGTCATCTCCAGTGAATTTTCGAAATCTGGTACCCTAAACATAGCCGGATAAGGGAATGCATCAAACGCCACTAGGTATGGCATCGTGTAGCACATTATCATCTTTGGAGTACTTACGCCACATTGTTTCATCACATTCATCATGAGTTTCATCATATTGTTATTAGAATTCACTCTAGCAGCGTTTGGCTATGGGATATGCAGATTTAGGCCCAGCTGAATTGGCCCGCCATTCATGTGGGGCTGCTGGGCTTGTATTGTACCCTCTCCATTACCCCCAAAGGCTTTGGCCACAGGGCCTCCTTGCTCATTTTGGTTTCTATAAGGGCTTGACTGTTGATAAACGTGAGGACGATACTCCGAACTGAAACAATTTAGGATATCGGATTTACCCAATTACCCCGATATGTCCCTTGAGCCTGAGCATGGTTGATTTCCTCAATCATTTCCCTACATGCCATTCTAACACCATTCTGCACAATATTAGATAGGGCTGAAGATTGAAGCCGATAGCACCATTCTCATGATTTCGTTTAATGGGTTTGAAACAGTGAACATGAAAACTTATTTTGCTTAGCTCTTCGATTTGTATACTATGTTTAAACTTAATTGTTGTATGCATGGATCTATGTGAACTATTTTGTATCCTTTTGCTAAATATTAATGTAACTTGGTGACAATGCTGCTATGTATTGGTCACAGTCTATTCTAGTGTTTGTTTGTGTTGATCTCTGCAATATTGTGTCACATGTATTATTTAATTATGTGATGAATATTTTATGGCAGTGCATGTAAGTGGTTTGTGACAAAAATATTTTCCACGTATTAGAAAAATATGACAAAATTAGCCGTCAAAAAACATTCCATGTCACTTGATAATACGCTTGATGACATGGCACATCTGTATTCCATGACGAACATTGTGTCCACGTGGCAAAAATTCATGACGATACAATTCATCACTAAAAGCATGCCACATCACCCGACGCGTTGGTTGCTTACTAGGCACAAATACATCTATGATGAAAATTTTCGTCACTAAAATCGCCGATTCAGCTGACACGCTGTCTACTGATATGGTGACGAAGAGATTAGTGACGCGAAATGTGTGCCTACGTGGTATCCATTAATGACAAAGCAATTCATCACAAATTATCGGTGAACGGCTTCAATGGCTAGTCGAATGACCTTTTTTATGACGACATGGTCCTTATCAATGACATTTGTTGCCCCTTTTATGACAAACTAGCGAAGCTCACATGCTTCGCACGTGGGTGAAACCCCATATGGTTTTGCAATGGATAAAACAACATTGGCAATGAAAAATTATTTACAGACTTGAACAAAATAAATGTAAAATTACAAAAGTTGAAAAAATTCATCCCAACAATATTGTTTCATGATAGGTATCTAGATTTTGCTGAAGAAACAAATCCACGTACCAAAGAACAAAATTATAAAATTAGCCTCCATTCATGCATGTTTTAACTTGCGATTCCTATTACATAGTTAGGACAAAAACGATTAATCACTTCAATCCATCCAATGTTGCAGGTTAGCATCAAGCAAAATAAAAAACATTGCAACAATTGAACCATTAAACTCAGCCTTCATAGTTACCTTATGTTACCAAACAACTCTCTGAGAAAGGAGTCGAAAGGAGAAAAAAGGGACTACACATCTGCCTGAATATCAATAGAGATTAGAAACCACTAAATTAGTTAGTTTTGTTGACTGCACAGTTTTCATTTTTTGAATGCAAAACGTAAAAAAATAAATGCTATGCAAATGGAATAATCATTTTAAAAGCACAACCTATAAGCCATTCCATTCGATCCATAAACGAATACAAAAATACACCAATCACATCAACAAAAGCTGCTATTCCTCAGGGATGTGAATGAAGCTCTGCTGCTTGCATGGCCATTTTGAATCCACCTCTTGAAGGCGGGTGACAAGTTGGATAACTAAGAAGGTAAAACAGGACAAAATAATTGCTAAACAAAATGGAACGAAAAATGGCACATCAGACCACTGTAGGCTTCGAAGGAAGAAATGACATGACCTCTTACAGTAAGAAAATAGACTCAATGATAGTTATAGATATATGCTGAACAAAAATAAGGAATGCACACGTGACCTTCACTCCAAAAATTGAAAACTAACTGTGGTAAAGTGAAAAAAAAGTAAGAACAAATGACTGGACATCATGCCATACATGACATTCCATTTTTCCTTTGTTTAAATGATCAGTGACAGTTCAGCTCGATGGCTCGGGGGGGAGGGGACCGGTGTTTGTATATATGGGTGAGTGTAAGCAGATTTAGTATTGAAGGACCTTGTCCAAAGCTAACATAATATCAAAATATGAGACATAAATAGGCCGGATAATGCATACAAACTGGTGCATGTTACAACTCATTGTTGATGACGCCCTCAACCGGTGTCATGACCCCCTTGACATCCTGCAATTCAAGGCATAACAAAATAATGAGATTAGTTCGTGAAGAAGTCCCCTTGCCTACATTCAGCAATACTAAAAAGAAAAGGACCAAGAATTGGTTAGGTTTGCCGTTGAAGGAAGAAGTCTAAAAAAAGTAAAAGAAAATTGCACATGGATGGGGACCCGAGAAATATTTCGAAAACTCCGGGGGCTTTTCTACAAAACTGTTCCCCGAGAGGGGCCCGATCGAACGGGCTGGACGGGGTCACTTGTGGCGATCCGACGGCCGACGATTTCCAGGTGAGTAGCCATCGCAGGGAGCCAGGAGCGCTACGCATAGTAGTAGCTAATACGTTCGTACAGAAGCGCCAACCAAAAGATAGTCTTGGAACCGCCAAAACCCAAGCGAAGGATGAGGCAATTAACAGGCCAGTTTGCAATGCCAGTTTAAGAAAAAGTTCAATGTTGCAAAAGATCCATGCAAGGTTTGACTCTGATTTTGCTTCTGGCTCGGCTACTGCGTTTGGCTCCGATTCTGTAGCTCAGACAGATCACCTTGGGGGATTTGTTCAGCAGCATCCATCGATAGATCTGGTTCCTGCTTCGGTGTTGAGGACTTGGGGATCCTCCTTGTGCGGTACTCCCAATGAAAAGCGCTCTCCTTTTGATGGTGATGATGACAAACAGACTCCATGATCAAGATTCCTGTCGGTTTCGAGGACATCCTCGATTTATTGCTCTATGTTATATTATCACGTCAGAATTGTCTTTCAGTATTGTTTGCATATCCTGGTAAAGTACTTTTGCTATCCTCAAACTTGGTTTCTGTTGGAGTTTTTTTTAGAACACTGTTGGAGTTAATCTTGTCCAGGTATGTGTGCGTGCGTTTAAATTTGGATAACGATTGGTGTAACCGAGTTTGATAGGGTAGTCAGCTATAATTATATATGTTGAGTCCGTATGCGTGTTCGTGTAGCAAGTGCTGAGTATATACCGCAGGTGCTCGACGTCAATTATTCAGTAAGTCTAATTAAGCGTCATTCCAATCAAGTCTTGGAATAATTAAGTTTTCTAATCACGTTTTACTCTATCCACGTTAGTACTCACTCATTCCGTTGTATGGGGCGCCTAATTTTTTTACAAAGATCAATACTCCTCCTGTCCACAAAAGAATGTCATTTTAGCATTCAAAATTTGTCCCACAAAGAATGTCATCCTGTGTTACGTGTCTCACACCTTTTATTACTGCACTTCCACGCAAGCACGCACCACTCTCAATGGCCAATTGTTAGTATTGCATGCGCATAATTATGTTTCCTTTCCTAAAAAAACAAGGGCACATACGTCATTTGGTCTATATATTAGTCTCTCCGTATGAATGCTAGAATGACATTCTTTTGTGGACGGAGGGAGTACGTGTTACTGTAGTCATTAACTGAATCATAGTAATCTCCGCGGCTCCTAGTTATCCTTTTGGGCGCTGCGTGGAACGCTCCAATGCGGCTCGCCCACGGACCTGCATGCGGCCATAACTAATAAAATATGCGTGTCTGCACACGGCCATGCATGTGGCCAAAAAAAATACGCTCGCCTGCATGCGGCTAGAAAAACTACGATCTGACATGCAACGATCCTGGCGAAGGTGCAACTCCAAATGCTGAAAAGGAGGGAGAAACCCTAGATGAACACGCTAGCAGACTCCACTGGATGGCTGCAAGGTATGTCAATCTGGGCTCCAAGCTTGATGATGCTGTCATGATAAATAAGTTGTTAAATACCGTACCGGATAAGTATTGTCCAATCATCGCCGTAGTGGAGCAATTCTACTGCCTCGACACAATGCTTTTCGAGTAAGCAGTGGGATGCTTGAAGACATACGAAGAGTGTGTACGCAACACGCATATCGGTGGGGAGTACCGGTGATAGCCAGCTTTTGCTCACTCGGAAGGAGTGGCGTGCGCAACAAAAGAAGGCCGGTGACAAGGGTTCTAATAAAGGATCCAAATCAAAAAAAACATTTGTAACCATTTTCATCGATGCAACAAGTCTAGTCGTGACGATGATGACTGGTCAAATGACACTGGTAGCAATGGGCAGTCAGGTGATACCAACGATGACAAGTCAAGCAACCGCGGACAAAACTTCGGGGGAGCAAGGGAGAGCAAGATTAATTGCTTCAACTGCAATATGTACGGGCACTATGCATCAGAGTGTTGGAAACCTCGTCATAATCGAGAGGAGGAGGCGAATCTCATCCATAAAGACGTCGTTGATGAAGCATGCCTATTTCTCTCCACGCATGTGCAGAAGGTACATGATGTGGTACTTATCAGTAAAGAGAAGGTGATGTCGAGGCTGTGTGTCGAGGGTAAAACACAACCTACATTCACGAAGTGATATTTTGACAATGGTGCAAGTACATGACAGAGCAGATGTCATTGTTCGAGAAGTTGGATGAAAGTTTTCAAGGAGAAATCCAATTTTGTGATAAATTTATTGTGGAGATTAAGAAGAAGGGGTCAATTCTTCTCAAGTGTAAGAACGGAGAACAACATGTGCTCTCCGAGGTATATTTTATATCAAGTCTCTTTAAGAACATTATCAGTTTGAGACAGCTTGTCAAACACGGATGTAAAGTGATCATGCACCAAGAAAACATATGGGTTTATGAGCAAAGCATGAAGCATTTCATAAAGGTCAAAAGATCTAAAGATAGGTTATACATGATTCAGCTGAACATATATATCGATGAGAATGGTCATCAAGAAGTTTTATGAAAAGGTTGTGTCACATGATATGTTCAAGTAAAAAACATCAAGTGCAACTCCAATCGACCTAACAAATGTGATGGCGTTAGACCCTTTCTGTGCCATATAGGAGGCATCCAATCAACGGATGGAGGAGGAAGAGATAGAGATGGCACCAACGATAATGGTATTCTAGCATAGTTTGGATGACCTTGTTAGTACTGAAAAGGTTTAAATTGAATCTCAGCTCATTTAAAATGTTGCACTATGTAAGAAGAAGAAGAAAAAGAAGATGCTGATGAAGAAGAAGAACCATGCAAAAGTGACTTGAATGATAAGTTTGGGTTTCAACCTGAATACGAGGACTATACGAGGAGACAAATTTATCTAAGACATTGGATTGTGTGAAGTTCGAATAGACACGACAGAAGATTAGGATCAAGATTGAGGGAGAGTATCTTGGAGTTAATCTTGTCCAGATGTGCGTGCGTTTGAATTTGGATAATGATTAGTGTCACCGAGTTTGATAGGGATTAGGTAATTAATCAATTAGCAGTCAGCAAATTATGTTGAGTCCGTATGCGTGTTCGTGTAGAACACGGGGTGTGTCCACTATATATGCCGCAGGTGCTGGACGTCCATTGTTGAGTATCAAGTCCAATTAAACGTCAATCTAATCAAGTCTCTTGGACTAATTAAGTTTCCTAATCATGTTTTATTCTTCCACGTTAATAGCTCGCTGGACGTTTCTGCGAACATGCACGTTCGGTGCCTGGTCACGACCATGAGTTGTTGGTCCTGGGTATATATGATTTAACAGTTTTAATGTCGACTATATTAACAATGCTCGTGTGTAGAATGTGGTTCGCTGGAATATTAGAATATGTACAATTGTTGATATAGCAATTTTATCAAACTATTAGCATGTCACCTAAAGACAACACTAGAGATAGCATATATAACCGTAGAGATGGCTGCACGTTTTTATAGGTAATTTGCTCACGTACAAAGTTTTTTAATTCTTATGTAGGGTCGATTTTTACTTTGAAGACGGCTCAAATATCTATGAAAGCTCTCTCCGCTCCACATCATCACATATCCTACATGGTATACCTTAGAGATGTTTTAAAAACTGACGAGATATACTATTTTACATGCTCTTAGAGGTGTCAATGATGCGGACAAATGGTTCACTTTAAACAACCGGATAGACTCTTCGAAGCCTAATGTGCAGTGGCGGAGGACGAAATAAAATTAAGGTATGGCGAAGATTATGTGCTGTATTAAATAGTCATATATGAAAACAACCCATATACTAATAAGCGTATATAATGCAAAATTAAATGTAACAAACATATTATCATAAAGTATAAAATATGCAAAAAAAAAAAGAAGAAAATATATGCATCACTAAAGTACTAGAGTCAAATGCATATTCTCTTCGTTTGTCTACACTATCTATTTTTTGTTGTATGAGGACAAGGGGAAGGCGGTTGGGGCGGCGGTGGCGGGGGGTGAAGGCGACGGTCTGGTTAGGTTGGGCGGGGCAGCGTCGGCGGCGGGAGGTCAGGCGGCGGGGGTGTCAACAGACGTCGGCAGCGGGGGAGGAGGAGGAGCGCAGAGGAGGGGGAGGGGTGGGGGCGGGGGCGGGGGCGGTGGAGGGGAGGGGAAAAGAGGAAAGTAAGAGAGAGAGTGGGGGCGTGAGGTTGATCTGAGCCGTTGGGCACAGAAAATCGACTGATGGGTATTAAAAACAGTTAACTGTTGAATAGACAGTCCCACTTAAACAAAATGTTACGAGTGGATTTACAGAGTAACATGAACCCTCGATGCATGGGCGTGCCTTCGGAGGCTTGGATGCTTCATGATTCCTGAGCTGAACTGTGCAGGGTTGTCAAGCTCGAGGGGATCGGGGGACGACGACGAGCCAGCCGTTTTGGTCGCCGTCTTCCTCCGGAACAGCCGGCATGCCTTGACGCTCAAGTCGACGGTGGCGGACAGCGCGACGAACATGGAGTCGTCCTCCATGCACGTGACGTGCCGCATGTTTACACTAAATTTTTTAATAAGACGAATGTCCAAATACGTGTCTAAAAGTCAATGCGTCAAACAAAAAAATCAAAGGAAGTAATTAGTTATTACCACAATAAATATACCCCTAATAAATACCTTGCTTTAGCATGTATTCTCTGTATGCATGTACTTCAACGGCTGAACGGCTGAAACGACTGAACTTCGAGAGCTTCTCGAGATAGTCTCGAGATTCGGATACATTTCGTTTGACTTGCTTTTTAAAGCGTTAAAACCCACCTTCAAAATAGCGAAAAATGGACTCAAAAAACTCAAACATATGTGTTTTCAAAACATAAATAAGTCTTTAAGCTGTTAAGACGTTAAGCTGTTATGCTGAAAAGAACTGGGCCTAATTTGGCCCGGAATCAAGCCGGCCCAATTTTGACCCATAATCACGAAACCCTAATTGCCAGCTATAGAAGGGGATCAACCCTAATCAAGGAGGGCAGAAACCAGGAGGACACAAAAATCAACTGGCGGCTAAAAGAAAAAGGAAAAAAAGAAAAATTGGGTTCATACCACCAAATGATCCCAGGTTTGGGTTTGTACCATCAAAAGACTCAGGTTCACTTTAATACCACCCAAAGCTCCTTTTGATTCTTTTTTTACCACTCCGTCAGCCTCCCATCAACTCCCGTTACTACCTCCCGTTATCTCCTCTGGCGGCGACTGTTCAGTGCCTGCGATCGATCTCTCTCTCCCACGCGATCTCCCCCATGGCGCGATCTCTTCGTCATGTGAATGTATTCCCTTGGTTCTATTCATGTCCATTTATCCATGCTTTTGTATGCCACTGAAGCTGCCATGCATGTTCATGCTCATCTATTTCTCAATTTCTCTACAAATGAAAAAAAAGGAGCAATGCATGTAGCACCAAAGCTCAACTGTACGCAGCAATGCGAAGAGGTCGGGATTGAGCAATGCATGCGACGGCTTTACGTGAGAAAACTAGAGAAAAAGGAGTGAGCAGTAACGAGATTGCAGCGATACTTGATTAATGTAAGCGGCTTTACGTAAATGATTAGGCAACAATTAACGTGAACACGGTGGCGGCGTCGTGAACACTAACGGGAGGGCAACAAAGTGGTATAAAAAGGAGAAGAGGGAACTTTCAGTGGTATTAAAGTGACTAGACTCTTTCGGTGGTATAAACCAAAACTATGGATCTTTCGATGATATAGACCCAATTTTGCCGGAAAAAAAAGGTGAAAGGGGGAGGGGCGGCGCCCTCCCCATCTCTCTCTTCCTCCCTCGGTTCTCTCTCTCTGGGCGCAGGTACCAGGGGCGGCCGGCGCGCCGCCCCCCACCTCTTCTCCTCCTGCACGCGGGGCGGCCGGTGCGCTGCCCCCTTGTCCTCCACTACGCACGGGCCGGCGCCACCCCCAGATCCACGCTGCCGCCAACGGGTGCCGCCCCGTCCTCCTCAACACGGGCGCCTCACCGGCCCTCCACTGCCAGCGCCGCCCCGTCCACACCGGCGCCGCCCCGGCCCTCCACTGTCGGCGCCGCCCCCGTCCTCATCAACGCCGGCGCCGCCGTCCTTCTCCATGGCCGGCGCCGCCTCGTCCCGTCCGCGCCCGGCGCCGCCCCTGCCCTGATCCGCGCAGCCCCTGCTCTCCACGTGATGGCCGGTGCCGCCCTGCTCCAGATCCGGCAGCGGCGCCCGGGACGGCCAACTCGGCGAGGGCGCCTCACGGCCAGCGTGCCTCCTCCTCCGACCCAGTACGGCGCGCGCCTCCTTCTCCACGGCCTGCCCGGCATGTCGGCTCCTCTACTCCTCCAGATCCGGCGATGACACCGGCCCTTGTCCTCCACGCGCACGGCGTCGCGCCCCGTCCAGATCCATGCCGGCCCTGCCTCACGCGCCTCCGTCCAGATCTACGCCGGCACCGATCCGTCATTCCTCGGTGCTGCCCCGGCCAACTCCATGCCCGATGCCTCCCCGGCCAGTGCCATGCTCGACCGTCCTTCCTCCTCCACCTCACAACAACGCAAGGCCATCTCCCCTTCCATCGGCATGACGGTGGCGGTCAGACCTTACCTCTTCCCCCTTCGTCCCGGCTTGCGCGACGACTACGTTTTCTCCACGACCGGCGTGATGACTCCAGCTCCTGTGGATAGCGGCCTGGCAAACGACTTCTCTAACGACTCGATATCCATGGCAACAACACCTACGGACAACGGCTTCCCCCGATCCAGATCTTCACAGTGGCGCCCAGGGTTGATGACCTCTTCCTTCAGAGATAGCATGGACGACGGCGACCCCAGTCTGCTGGGAAATGGGTAGGCTACACGAGCGCAAAACAAATTTTTCTACCTCGAATCACCCAGGAGCACATGCAAGTAGAGGATCATATATTGTTACCCTTGACGCCCAGATGCAGCGGAAGCAGTTTCTTGCGCATAGAGGAAGTAGACGCACTCGCCTAGATCACCGCCGAGTGCTTGCCTGTACTCGCCGAGTGGTTCCCGAGTGGTTGCTGGTGTTCGCCGAGTGGTTGCCGACAGCTCGCCGATGTCTCACCTGTGTTCGCCGACGATCCAACCACATGGGCAGTCAGACAGACCTACTCCGAGACGTTGTGAGTTGTTATCTCTTATAGCGCCATTAGCGTATAGTCTTGAGTGGTATACCTATATGGTCCTTAGACCTAAGATTGTCATAGATGGCCCAGCATGTTGACTCGTATACTTTGGTATCATCAAACTCTATACCGTAACAGAGTAGTTATAAAGGTGCCTACTGGGTATGCCACGATACATAGCCAGGGGTGTGATAATCAAGATGTAATTTGCCCCTTCTAGATAATAGGAGAGATACCTTTGGGCCCCTCGTGTGGATGGATAGGGAAAGCGCACGGCCGTGCTAATATGACTAAGGGGTTAGTCATGGTTTGTATCCATCCACTGCCGAGTGAATTGGTCGAGCTATCAACAAGGGTGGCGCGCATCTCGCCTTGAGCTTAACTGGTATCGGGTGGCAAAGGGATCGGTATGTGAGTGTATCAAGGTTCAGCCGAATAATGATTCTGTGCATTGGGGGTCAATACGTACTTCTAGGTGTCGCTTTTGATCAGTGGATTGAAAACGAGTTTCCGGATCCACGGTGACTTGCACTGAACCTAACGGGTCACACACTTAACGGGTTGGAACTGTTTAATGGGTTTGTACGTGGATATGATCTACGTAAGAGATAGAAACCCTAGCGTGCCGAAGCCCACTAGCATGACTATATAAGGAGAGGCATAGGGCGGCGTGATGAGATGAGTTGAGCCTTCACCATGCCTAGCCGTCGCGCGCCCCTCTTGCTCTCCAGAAACCCTAGCCGCACGGCGAGGTGCTAGCACACCCCGTGAGGCGTTCCTGCTCGGTATTTGTGGATACCGCTAGAGGCTACCGTTCGCAACATGCGTTCATCCGATTTGTTTGATATCTCTATATCTATGGTATGTGAAACATTACCATCAACCAATACGTATGCTGATCAAATCATAACCGGTCCTCGTAATGATATGGATCAGGGACCCGTTTAGAATAAAGTCATATAACAATGTGTTTCACAATTAAGTCGTACCCAATGGACAAAGTCATGACATTTATCCAGGGAACTGATAAACAACGTTATCATATGTACATGAACAAAGACGTGGTACAATCATCACTATGATTGATCTAGGGCATATCCCTTTCACAGTCTTCCCTTCAGATCATCGGCATTGGTGTCGCAACCATTGCTTTTCTCTAGCACGACAGTGCAGTGAAGCTGCTTCGGTCCCCAGCGGTTTGGCTACCACCACACACGCTCCTGGGTGTCCGGTGTGCTCCCTGGACATTGATATGCGCTGGCGGTGGTCGAAAACGATGAAGCCCGAACGACGTCACTTGAAATGATGAATTTCCCCTAGTGGAATCGCGTGTCGCTAGGGAGAATCGTCCCCGACTCGTATGTGGCTAAAACGAAGAAGCTCCGGACAAATCACATGAAATGATGAGTTTTCCTTAGCGGAGTTGGTTTTCGCTAGAAAGATTAACCCTCGATCATCTTCGAGCCTCGTTCGTCAAGTTTTTCTTAGCGGAATCATGTTTCGCTCGAGAAAACCCGAAGATCGTTCGACAACGACTCCATTATCGATAACGGCAGCCGTCCGTCGACCTTCTCCAGCAACTCCGTCAACATCGGCGAGACCGTCCGTCACGTCGACTATAGCGGAATACCGTTCTGTTCCGATGAACTCGGACCTAAAGGCAAACAAGACCCTGAAAGCTAACGGTATCGTGGAGACCCCAATTCCACGGTACCAACATACCTCCTACCGACGGACTTCCCGCTAGGAGGAAGAAGCTCCAATAAATATCAAGACGACAATGAATATTGCATCAACGATATCGTGGAGATCCCAATTCCACGGTGTCGGTCAACTCTCCTGACGACGAACATCCCGTTATGGAGGGACTGAAGAACAGTAAGCTGAGTCCCGATGGCGAGCAAAGCCTTGAGGATTCACAGTGACGTGGAGATCCCAATTCCACGGCACCACCTGACCCTCCTTCGACGAATATTCCGTTAAGGAGATCTTCAACAAAACCTTCCTTCGATAACAAACATTCCATCAAGTGTATCGTGGATACCTCAATTCCACGATACCATCAACGTTCTTCTGATTACAACTCACCTGATGACAAACATCCCATCAACGACATCATGTAGACGATGACTCCAACGATCGTGGAAGCCATTCGGCGATCTTCTCCAACTACTCTGCCAACATAGACGGAGCCTGCTGTCACATCAACTTAAACGGAACACCGTTCCGGCAAGCTTGGCCCCGAAATCGAACAAGACCCCGAAGGCCAACGGTATTGTGGAGATCCCAATTCCACGATACATATCAACTCTTCCCGAACATTCCATCAAGGATATTGTAGAGCCCAGTTCCACGATATCACCAACACTCTTCTGATGACGAACATTCCATCAAGGGTACCGAGGAGATCCCAGTTCAATGGTGCCAACCAACTCTCCGACGACGAACATTCTGTTAAGGAAATCTTCAACAACATCTTCCTCCGATGACAAACATCCCATCAAAGATATTGTGGAGATCCCAGTTCCACGGTATCACCAACACTCGTTTAATGATGAATATTCCATCAAGGGTACTATGGAGATCCCAATTCCGCAGTGCTGATCAAATCTCCTGATGAGAATATACCGTTAGGGAGAGTCTCAATTTTATCAACTCCGGTGATCAAGACTCATCAACGACAAATCCAAAAGCCAACAAGCGGGAACATCCCCGATGACACAGCGAAGCCATCAACTTCAACTCCAAGCCGAGTGCTAACCGTGCATTCCCCAAGTTCAACTACTCCAACGTGAAGCTTGACGAGGATATGTTCAAGCGACAAGGGCGGGCATAGCCAAATGTCAACGGCTGTGCTAGGCATTACATGGGCCCTGGTTACCCCATGTATTTTGCCGTCGCCAACCAATCCACCATCCACCACATGCACGGTGAACCACGAAGCAAAGAGAAGAAGAAGGCCCCAGCAGCTTAATCGGAGGTGTTAACCGGGTGTCCTTTCGAGGTCCCGGGATCTAGAACCTGATGATCACCTGAACAAGAAGTCTAGCCTACCAAGCTACAGATACCTAGGTAACCTAGCTACGGAGCGCAATATCAACAAGGAGTTGTATTTCACTGTGACGATGAAATATAAACATCCTTGCCCACTTTTCTTTTGTGTATTTTTGATAAATACACTGGCACGCCTGCGAACGCGTTCGTTGCGGAATTTGTGTGCGTCACAAGAATACTATATATAATCTCAAGATCCAATTGAACATTACCAAGATAACCAAAACAAATGATTCATACTTACTGTTTGCGCTGAAAAGAGCCCAGCACACCTTGGAGCATAGGGTTTAGAGTATCTATCAGCACCAAATCAGGGCTCAAGGTGTGCCAACCGATTTTTTTTAGCAAGGTGTGCCAACCGATTTGATCTTGCAAGGATTCAAGGTTTAGATAGCTGATTAAATCTATAATATCCTAGAGCTAAAATACAAATCAACAAATCAAAACGAGGGTGATAGATAATGAAAATGTTGTTTCAGATCAGATCTAAGCCAATAAATTTCAAAGAGTAATTCTACTATTTAGCTAATAATATCAAGGGTTAATTTCACTGTTGCCATTATTGAACAGCCCAGAACCACGGATGCCATTTTTCGATTGCCTCAAGCAGAGATGCCATTTTAACAGATATTGCGTGCCAAACGTGCCATTATTGGGGGATACCACGGCTGGGCTGAAGAAATACTTAGGCAAATACAGAAATACGGCCTGACAGGGTGGGACCCACCTGTCAGCCCCCTCCACCTTCTTCTTCCTCCCTCCCCTCTCTCTCTCTGCCCAAGCCCCGCCGCCGCCGAGCACCAGCGCCGCCGCCGGAGCCCAGCCGCCGCCGGAGCCTCGCCGCCGCCGCCTAGCAGGAGCCCCGTCGCCGGAGCCCCGCTGCCGCCACCCTGCGAGCACTGCCGCCCGGAGCTGCTCCCTCCACGCCGCCGCACGACTTTGTTCCTCCACTACCTCCTCGATATCTCACATCCCAAAGCTCCGCCGTGTCTCCCAATACCTCCCCGAGCCGACGAACTCACCGGAGAAGCACCGGTGAGCCCGGTCTCCCGTTTTTCCCCAATTCCGGCCACCATGGCCGAAATCCCAAATTGAGCTTGCATGAACCCAAATGATCCAACAGCTTGTGTCCTCGAGCATCCTAGGTCTCCCCCGTAGCTACCCCTAGTGCCGCGCCGGCCAATTTGGCCTCTAGCGGCCGCCGCCATTAGCGCCGCCGCCCAGCTATGCTTCGCGCCACCGCTAGCTCGCCTTCGGCCACCTCCCTCCTGGACAAGCCTCTCTCTAGCTTCCCCGTGCACTTCTCTTTCTTTTCCCCTTCTTTTCCCTACTCGGACGTGCGGCGGTTCCGGCGGGGCACAGGGCGACGGCGGCGGCGGGAGCTGAGGGGCCGAGGGCGACGGCGGGGGGCGAGGCCGAGCTCCGGCGGGGGGCACAGGGCGACTGCGGCGGCGGGGCCGAGCTCCGGCGGGGGGCGCAGGCCGGCGGCGGGAGCTGAGGGACAGCGGTGGCTGGCCTGAAGGGAGAGAGAGAGAGAGGAGGAGGAGGAAGAAGAAGAGGCTAGTGGATGGCAGGTGGGACCCATCTTATTTCCCGTGTATTTCTTGCGTATTGTGCTTGTAAAGCCTCATAATGGCATGTTTGAGAGCCTAAACTCGCTGAAATGGCATTGTTGGTCGAGGCCATCGAAAAATGGCAATCGCGGTTTCGGGGCATCGAAAAATGGCACGTATGATATTAACCCTTGTGCTTTTGTGTGTGTGTATACACACACATGTATGTATGTATGTATGTATGTATGTATGTATGTATGTATGTTGTCGGTTTCGTCTTAGGCTACCGATATTTACCGTCATCGGTTTTTGTGCCGCTGACATGATATTTCAGCTGACGACACAATTCTCGTTTCATGTTGTGGCAACTCCAAAGCTTAACAATTATGTGGTTGCACCAGTTCCGCCCCTTGCTTGAACTGTTGCACATACGCCAGACAGCAGTGACGGGATTCATTGTACATGCGTGATGATATATGCATGATGCATGCAAGCAAACACTGCAAGATGTCTACGCATGGACGTACGTACGACTGGGGGACATCGACCGCCGTGTTTCTACGCGCAAATGTCGAAGAAACACGTGCAAACATGCATGGCTGCATGCACAAACACATGTTGGCATGCTTGAAAGGACTGGGTCACTTGCACGCAAGAGAGTCCAGGAACAGCTTGTTTAAATTGATGGTTATGTTTTTGGATATACATTGATGGTTGTGTTTTTGGATATATATTGATGGTTTGTGCTTTTGTGTGCACATGTATGTATGTATGTATGTATGTATGTATGTATGTATGTATGTATGTCATCGGTTTCTTCTTAGGCTACCGATATTTACTGTCGTCGGTTTTTGTGCTGCTGACACGATATTTCAGCTGGCGACACAATTCTCGTTTCATGTCGTGGCAACTCCAAAGCTTAACAATTATGTGGTTGCACCAGTCCCGCCCCTTGCTTGAACTATTGCACGTACGCCAGACAGCAGTGACGGGATTCATTGTACATGCGTGATGATATATGCATGATGCATGCGAGCAAAGACTGCAAGATGTCTACGCATGGACGTACGTACGACTGGGGAACATCGACCGCCGTGTTTCTACGTGCAAATGTCGAAGAAACACGTGCAAACATGCATGGCTGCATGCACAAACACATGTTGGCATGCTTGAAAGGACTGGGTCACTTGCATGCAAGAGAGTCCAGGTATAGCTTGTTTATATTGATGGTTGTGTTTTTGGATATATATTGATGGTTGTGTTTTTGGATATATATCGATGGTTTGTGCTTTTGTGTGTGTACACACACATATGTATGTATGTATGTATGTATGTATTCCCTTTGTTCTGGTAGGATATCACTCTTAACCTTGACGCTGTCTGCAAAATATAATTTTAACGGCTATAGTTTTTCAACTCATAAAAGTTTTTTTTCCCATCAACCATATATAGATGTTGGCGTATTATAGAATGTTCAGTGTCCTCGAGTTAAATTAATGAATAACTAGACGATGGTGTATTGTAGAATGTTCGTAGTGGCCGAGTTAAATTAAACGAACAAGCTGTCTATGCGGAAGTGACCCGAATATGAAATTAGGCATCGAGAGATTCTTCAATCTGTTTGATAAAACTTTTAAGAGTCTTTAGAGGTGGTTTCATGGTAATAAAAAAATTTAGATTGAAAAGGCCAAATCATTTTTATTTTAGTTAAGTTTAAATCGCTTTGAACATGTAAAAGTGTAAAATTGGAGGATCTGCGTGGCATCATCCTTTCAACTAGTTGGCAAATTTTGTTTGAGTGGAATCAGAAGACCTTTCATTCTAGCCCATCCTGAATAGATGATTTTTTTCTTCTCCTATATAATGAGTAGTTTACGGGCCGAGACTGTTATAGATCATCGGGTTTAGCCTAGCCTCTTAAGTAGGTTGTTGACTAGTTCTTTGTACAGTTTTTTCTTCTCTTATTACATTTCCCCCTTCTGATGAAAAGGCGCCAAGCAATTTTCAAAGAAATTGTAAAATCATTTCATATTGTTAACTAAAATCGTACAGAATGATCATTTGATGTATTGAACGGTAGTTTTGACCAGTAAAACTGTAAAAGGTTTGTTACACATATTTTAGCATAATTTTTTATATAAAATCCAAATATATTGGATAAAACTTGCTAAAGAATAGGCCCATTTTGCAACTTACTGCCATGCAATTGCCCGGACGCGACCCACAATGACCACGTTAACGGCCAAGGCAGCCCAATTGGGGATCGCAAGGCACGGATCGACTTACAAAACTTGAACAAAGACCAGAGTATACAGCAAATCAAGTTGCAAGTAAGTGTTGACGTCATAAATTAAAAATGGGCCATTATTTCTAGGAGATTTTGGGAATCAGGCAAAATTGGGGCAGGGCAGCATGGGTCAAAATCAGGGGAATTAAGGTAAGGCTGTATAAATCTACTTTCATATGTCCTTTACTTTTTGTCTATTTAACCGTATTAGATCTAGTCTAGGATTAGAGTAATTTCACCATATTTTTGTCGATTTATTGTACATCGCTTTCGATCGATGTACAGATACACCTTAGGTGAGTGATATCTTGATTAAGTTCAATCCTCTTCCGTGGCTTTTCTTTCTATGGACAAAGCTAATGGCTTGTTTATCCTCTTTGGGCTAATGTTGGTGTTACCAGCTTGGTGTGGTGCAGTGTTCACCCTTGCTCTATTATCTAGTTGATATTAGGGCACAAACCATCAATATATATCCAAAAACACAACCATCAATATATATCAAAAAACACAACCATAAATATATATCCAAAAACACAACCATCAATTGAAACAAGCTGTACCTAGACTCTCTTGTGTGCAAGTGACCCAGTGCTTTCAAGCGTGCCAACATGTGCTTGTGCATGCAGCCATGCATGTTTGCACATGTTTCTTCGACATTTGCGCATAGAAACATGGCGGTCGATGTCCCCCAGTCGTACGTACGTCAATGCCTAGACATCTTGCAGTCTTACTACAAGAAATTTAGCCTTCTGTGACAATAAAATTATGACAAAAACAAGTATTTTTTTGTCACCGTATGCTATCTGTGACAATCCTATGAAGAAAACTTGTCTGTCACAGAAGGTGCGTCTCTAAAAGTCTTTTGTGATAAAATACGAAAAAAAGTCACAGATTTAATGACGATCAATACATTGTCATAAAAATTATGACGCCATGAATGGTCACAATTTGAAAGAGAAAACGTCACGGGCGAGTAACTGAGCTAATGCCACATGGTAGATGCATGGAATGGTAGATGACGTGGCAGATGACATGGCATAATGTTGTGACACATTTTGTCGTCATAATTTATCGAAATGCCCAATTATAGCTCACAAATTGTCATCACAAATAAATCCATAGTTTTTTCACATAAATAAATTAATTATGAAGTCACAAATGACCAAGTAATACAAATATTCATCAGTACATTGTACATAGCAACATAAATACAGTTGGATTTCAATAACAGTAGTATGGGGAGGCAACACTATGTAGTATAGAGAGAAATTCTTCGGGAGCAATTCTTTAACCTGCTGGTAAAAAAGAGAAAAGGCAAAATTCAAAAACAGAGAAACAAATAGA